>BGNK01000042.1:192232-209050 GCA_003297005.1 Symbiodinium sp. clade A Y106 | reverse complement strand
AGAAACTAGGTGCTGCTGGTCGGGAGGTCTGCCCTCCTTGCATGGATTCTTGATCGTGACACCGTCAATGATCACCATGGCGACACTACTAATGAGTGCCCTGGGGCAAACAGTGTTCCAGACTTCCCGGCGATCTGAGCCCTATGTATCTATATATATATATATATAAATTTTTTATACATATATTTTTGTACACATACACATACACATGTAAGCGTATGTGTTCAGGTGTCGGTGAAGAGGTGTGTGTGTATATATATATGAAGTATCACATACATGTACACACATACACATTTACAGTGTATGCATGGGTAGGCGACAGACATACACACTCCGTGTCTTTGTGCACTTTGCCGTCTTGTGGTGTCCTTTTCTTCTTTGTGTAGGCTTTGGTGGTATACTGTTTCGTTTGTGGGCCTGTTTATCTTCAAACAGGTCTCTGGGCTAAACCTCCCTCCCCGCAAGCCGAAAGAGCATAGCAGCAAGGGGCCCGTCGAGCGGGGTTGGGGCAAGGGGGCGGTGCGTGGAGGACCCATATGGGGGACAGGGTGGCGAATCCAACAGGTGCACACATGACACGAACACTTCCTGTGAGTTGCACTCCCTCCTAGATCCTAAAGCCTGAACCCCAGGGTCTGGGTCCTAGACCCTCGACCTGCAACCGTAAGTCGGAAGCCCTACAGCTGAAGTTGTCGTAACGAGGTTCTTGCTGCATGTCTTCTCGCGATAGCATCCCTTGCTCCTGAGTGTCCGAATTTCTGAGCCAGGTAGGGATAGCCAGATTCAGATCACCGATGATCATGATCAAGATCACATGCCCATCGCAACGCATAGTTAACACATGCCAAATAGACAAATAATGCCGTCCTTAGATCATGCTGTTGTCGGAGCCACCGGCCCTGTAAAGGCACCCTTCAAGGAACTCTTGCAGAATGCTTCAGTGGAACCCTTAAAGGAGCTTTATAGAAACCCTTCAAGGAACCCGTACAGGACTCTTCTATAATCCTTGTACAATCCTTTGAAGGAGCCCTCGAAGCGAACCTCCCTTTAAAGGAGCTCTTTGAAGGAGCCCCCTGAAGGAACCCTTGACAGGAACCCTTTAAAGGAACCCTTGCAGGAGCCCGTTAAAGGAAACCATAAAGGAGCCCCAGAAAGGCTCATCTTAGAGCCCCGGCTCGACTTCGGACGATTGCCTGGATCGGCCCAACAGTCCGTCCAACAGAGACCATGGCCACAGCAACGGTGTGAGCATGGATCCCGCTACCCTCCCCCAGACTTTGTAAAGTGGGCCTTGGGTTTAGGGTGTAGGGCGTAGGTTAGTTAGACTTAGATTTCAAAACGGCGGGCGTTCTTGGCTCCAAGTATGTTTGGGTGGAGGGTAATCTGCACTCGATACTTTGTTCGTTCTGTTTCTCGGCGAGCAGATGCTTGCAAAGCCAATCGTTCTGTTTCTCGGCGAGCAGATGCTTGCCCCGCCAATCGTTCTGTTTCTCGGCGAGCAGACGCTTGCCCTGCCAATCGGCCACCACGGAACCCGTGTAGTGGGAAGAGGCAGGGGGTTCGGTTACGCGGAGTTTGTTCCGAACCGTTCTTGCCACTCTCAGTGGGTCGCACAGTTTCTTTTCTGTGCCTCCGGCAACTTGGATGAACGCCAGCAGCCTCGGCAGCCACTGCAGCTTGCTTTAGGATCCTCAAGAACTAGTTGCCTGGTTCCACCCTGGAACCCCAAGACCAATAATGTCTTAGTCCTGGTAGGGTTTAGGGTTTAGGGTTTACTGGCCGTATAACCCAACAACATTACGATGCATATAAAGAACCCCAGTAAAGATCCAGGGTTTCTTAATCAGGTTCCTATATTACAAGGTGGCAGTTTGGGAAACTTTTTAATTTTCCTTTATGGTTTCTATAGAGGTACCTATTCATAAATACTTTTCAGAGCCCCAAAACTACAACCCAGATTACCTCAAGCCCCCATGTTGATCAGGTCGCCTGGTAGAGATGGCCTTCCAAGACAGGGGATGGAATAGCAAACGCAGCCCGAAATACCCACAACATAGAAACCGTGGAGGTTCTCGGAGCTACCAGGGCCTGAACAATCAGAATAGGTTTTTGTGTTTTTTGTCATTTACTTGTATATGGGTGGTTGTCAAAATTAGGGTCCCTTTTTGTGTACCCCAAATATTAGGTGCCGTATTATAATAAGGACCCAAAAAGGGACCCTAGTTTTGACAACCACCCATATAGTGTAATTGTAGTAAGGAGCCCAGAAGAGTAGTGTTGCTGTCGGAGTTTATATGCTTGTTGTTGTGGTGGAGGCGGGGTTGAAGATCCTGATGTCGATGGGAAGGCATATGGGAGCTTCCGAAAATAGGGGACCCTAATATAGTACAATGAATAGTAGGATCCTGCCTATAAGGACACCAAACCCCTAATTTTGGGAAATTTCCATATGTAAAGCATGAGACAGCTCCTCCAGCAATAGTTAATTAGCCTGAGAAGGCAGGTTATTTGGCAATTTTCCCTGTGTTGACTTGTGTGTTGACTGAAGGATTCGACATGACATGTTCATATTCGCAAGTGGACGTGCCGATGTGGCCAATTTTGGGATCTCAGTGTTTTGCACTTCAGTCAGTAACCCGCATCCCCGGTTTAGCGTTCGTCTCTGAGGGTTGGGTAATATTGGGGTCGGAGTAATTAGTAATGCTATTCCTAAGGGTTCTTTAATTGTAAACCTTCTAGGATTAAGGCCCCCATGTTCTGAAGCTATGGGTACTTTTCTTCAGATTCACGCGGTGGACTGCAAAAAGGTATTGACAATCTGACTGCTCAGAGTGCACACAAGATTTTTCGCTCAAGCCAGGTTCTTCCTTCTCAAAGAAGAGCGGTATCTCAAAATCGGTGTATCCGGGACATAGAGCACTGGACTTGGTCTTGCCTAAACCCCAAGATCCGAACATCCTAAAGCATGGACCCTAGGCCTTCAAACCCTAAACCCTAAAGCCTAAAGACTTAGAGCCTTCAGCACCGGCCTGAAGGCGACGCACCTTTCAAGGGAACCTGCCCCTCTGACCTGCAGGAGTGTCCGCGATCTGGAGCAAGGTTTCCGTTTCAGGGTTTCGCAGTATAGTTACAGAACATCGGGATTTCCAGAACGTAAAAATATGTCTTTAACTTTCCAGGTATAGTTCGTCCTCAGATGCAAGACGAGCACAGGCTGGGAATTCCAGAAGGCATGGCAAACGCCGTGAGCTGATTTTAGGGTTTAGGGTTTAGGGCTTCTAGGTTCACTGTCGAGGTTTCTACATATCGTTTCTGACACTTTGATTCTTGCTTGGCTGCATTCCTGCTCCAGAAAGCCCATGCTGTTCTTGAACACCTCATACGGCGGGAGGTTGAGAGCCTGATTGCCGATGGCATGAACAGCTGGGCTGTGCAGAATCTTCGCTCTTGCACTTCCACGCAGTACAGGATCAGCCGTAGTTCTGACTAGAACCAGTACCCAGACTTAGATAGGCTAAATCGCTTAGCCTGAGTTTGGACAAGTGGAACCTTCAGGCATCTAAGCCTTCTCGGGTTTTGGGGCCACGTATAGGGCTTGAGTAACACGACTTGTGTTTTAAGCGGTAGAATAATACTATTCAAATCTTAAACCCCTTCCATGACCAAGCCGGGAAGTCAAGGGTTTCCACTGTCGAGAAATGACCCCGGCCTCCAGTACATCTGAGTTCAGAAGATAAGGACAACCAAAGGTATATAGACCCTAGGAACCTAGGGTTTAGGGTTAAGGGAGTTCAGAAGATAAGGAGACCGGAAGGTAGACCCTACGTGATAAGATGCCCAGTTTAACAACACAAAATAGGGCAGCTCCTTCCCGCCCCGCCGCCCCGCCCACCTTCCCGCCCCCCCCNCTAAACTCTAAACCCTAAACCCTAAACCCTAAACCCTAAACCCTAAACCCTAAACCCTAAACCCTAAACCCTAAACCCCCAAACAGAACAATCGAGCCGGAACCTGAATTCCCCCTCCCTAAACTCCTTCGCTGTAATCCCTTAACACCCTGAGCCCTAAACCCCCAACCAAAACGATCGTACTGATCTTCCTCATGCCGACTGGCCCAGCCCCATCCTCCGACGTAAAGCAGCAAGGACACCCTAGAGCTGAAGCCTCATCATCTTATAACATCTCATATCCTATCATAACATAACATATCATATCATACCCTATCTTATCGTATCATATCATATCATATTTTATCGTATCATATCATATCATACCATACCATAACATGTTCTGTTGTCACGCCATGTCATGCCATACCATACCAGATCAGACCAGATCTGGCGTCTCCGGCTGTGGTGTGAAAGCCAATGACTGCACCCGATCCTGTGCAACTTTAATCCTATTCTCCAGCCTGGGATTGCCTGGCTACGGCCGGACTTCCCGGAAAGTTGCACCAAACCCAGAGATTCCTGACTTAGTCTCTGGGAATTTCTCCCAGCTTCGTGGGCTTCGCAGCGGTTGTCCTGTGCGTCTGGTGTCTCGGGCATAAAACATGGAAAGGAACGGGGCTCCTCGCACTGAGTTGAGGATGTGCCTTAGGATTCGGGGTTTAGGGTCTAAGGGGTTTGAGGTGAAGGGTTTGGGGTCTAGGTTTTGGGTGTTTCAGTTGTTAAGGTTTAGGTTTAGGCCTGCTTTTTGGTTTCGGAATTGCAGCTTGATTGGGATTATCCCATCAGCTCGCAGGGTTTCTAGTTGTTTGACGTTTTCGGGTCTGTGGTTCATACTTGGAGGATCCTCGCATCTAATTCTGCTTCCGATCCCCTAAACGCGCAAGCAAGCCCGACGCCCTGAACTCGGAACCCTAAACTGTTGAGCCGACCTCATGCAATGCCCACATCTCCCTAAACCCTAAACCCTAAACCCTAAACCCCACACTTACGGCCTCCCTGCCGGATCCTCGCCTCCCGTCCTGGAAGGTTTTGCGGATTTGAGCTTTGGGTTATGGGGTTTAGGGTTTAGCCTTCGGTTTAGGCTGGGGTTTAGGGTTTAGGATTCAGTTTAGGCTAGGGTTTCGGGGTTGGGCTTCAGTTTAGGGTTTAGGGTTTAGGTTAAAGTTGGGGTTTAAGCTTAAGGTTTGCGCCGCAGATGGTTTTTACTCGACACACTGTGGAGTTAGGTCACCCAGGTTGTGATGCTCAAGTAGTCAGGGACATCATTAAGTGGGAGTTTCCAAAATTAGGGGTGCCTTAGTTTGGGGTCGTTATAGTAAGGATCCTTCTATTTAGGGTACTATATTAGGGTCCCCTATTTTGGGAAACTCCCAAGTATGTACATACAAGCAGTCTGTAGATATTCAGATGCGGGCCTCTTCAAGGTGCTATAGGGGTTGAAACAGTTGCGGTTCGGGTTTTGGGTTTGTTACACGATAGTTAGATGAAGGAATCCTACCAGCTCTATTCGGCTCCTATACTATCGAGATCCACAGGCTCAAAGCTCAACAAGGGTTGACCAGTTCAAGCAGAAGCCCTAAATGCCCTAAATCGAATCTCAAACCCGAGGATAAAAAGCCTGAAGTTTTCGACTTATGAAAGGGTTTAGTATCGAGACCGCTGCAGCCTGCAAAGGCAAATCCACACCAGGGCCTGAGTTCGACAGAAGGTTTCGGTGGCTTGACGCCCCCACTTTTATAGCCTGCAGGGCCCGGGTACCTCCCCGAGCATCGACAAGAGCAAACAGCCGTCGGACGTTCCGGGGACCAACGATCCCTGAAGGTGCCATGCCTGGTCCGAGACCGCCAAACCTTGAACTGCACAGTTTAGGTTTTAGGGTAGACCCTAAACGCTGAAGGCGGCTGGAACCCGAAACCCTTACAGTTCTGTTCCCAAAGCCTTGTGGTGATGAGCCTGGCCATGATAGTTGCAGTAGCGACGGTGATAGGGGCCTTAACAATTAGAATAGGGTTTTTGGTTCTAGTAAACCATACTTGTAATAAGGAGCCACAAGAGCGTATTGGTAATAATTTCGGCCCCCATAGTACACAACATGTGCGGTATAAGTAAGCAGCAGTATTGGGGGAACCTGTAAACAACAGCTGGAATGCTAAGTTCAGGGCCACGCAGCTTCCTGCTTTGAACTTCGCCAACCCAAATCCCAGTGACGATAACCCCGAAGATCGTGTGGAGGGGTTTGGGCTTCCGGAAACCCCAAATCCTACACAAACTGAGCCCGAGGGCTAAGGGTGCAGGATAGGTCCTTTTGGTCGGGCTAGGGCCCGTGGCTGCTGGAGGTTACACCGTTCTTGGGGTCTTGGGAGCTCTTAAGACTTTAATTGGAGCCGCAGATTTTCAGAGGATCCTAAATTTTGTAGCCCGCAGCTGTCCTGACGCCCCTGAGCCCTGAAGCAAAATTGTGCAAAAATCCTGCAAAGCCTGATCCCTAAACTCTACAACTCCAGATTCCGAAAACGCGCCACCCGAAATCCTAAAGGTTTAAATCCTGCAGCCCCCCAAACCCTAAACGAACCCCAGGCGACAGGCCATGTCCGACATCTGTTGCTGTCGTTTCAACATCGTTGCTGCTTTTCGGCGCGATATCTGAAACTACTATGTGGGTACATGGACCCTTATATATCCTCAACCTTATAAAGCTTCTATAGAACCCTTTAAAGGAACCCTTAAAGGGACCCTATTTGCCAGGTTCTTTTGCAAAAGCCGGTAAGGCTTTAGAGTTGGAGCTTTGGCTTGGGACTTGGAGTTTAGGGTTTAGGGTTTATAGGGCTTAGGGTTTAGGGTTTAGGGTTTAGGGGTCTACGGGGGTTATAAATTTCTGAAGAGTCTTTTGTCAGTGGTCTTGGCGTGATGGTTCGTTATCATCCATGGTTTTAGTGTGAAACTCGCATCACCATTGTCAAGGTGGGTTTGAGTACGAGTAGGATTTATGTGTTCCAGGGAATGTCCAGCGAGAAGGGGTTTTGTGTTTGGGGAATATAGTAGACCCCAAAAAGTTGGAAACCGGATTAAGGACAATTAGTGCTGGGATTCCCTATACATTACTCTTAAGGATTGAGGCTATTGGATTTCCAACTTTTGGGCTTCTACTGTATTGCTTTCGGAATGGGGGACCCTAATTATAGTACCCCAAATAGCAGGATCCTTAATATAAGGACCCCCAAATAAGGTACCCCCCATTTTTCGGAAACTCCCAAACCCTAAAAAACCTTTATAGAACCCTTATAGATCCCTTTAAGGAGCCCTTGAAGGATCCCTTTAAAGGAACCCCTAAGGTACCCCTAATTTTCGGAAACTCCCGAAGATTGCTTTCGGAGTCGTAAACCAGCCCTCGTCATTCGAGCCCCCAGCGCTCGATCTGGATTCTGGGCTTTAGGGCTCAGGTTCTAGGGTTTGGGCTTTGGGGTTTAGGGTTTAATTCGGATTCGCGCATGCGGCAACCGTTCCATCTTTATTCATTTCGTGCGGTCCGACCTGCACCTGCACCTGTGCGGCGCAGCAGCCCTGAACCCTAGACTTCTGTTTTTACGAAGCTCTAATCCCAAAACCCTAAACCCTAAACCCTAAACGTCTATTATTATGAAGCTCTAATCCTTAAATGTCTGAGGCTGAAATCCGGTTAAGATCATCGAGCATTGAAGTCCAGTAGGAGCTGCGGCGTCGGACACGGCCAGGGAAAGCACCTGGGGGTTGTTGGAGAACATGGCTCCTTTTGTCTTTCGATTTCATGCTACACCCTAAACCCTAAGCCATAAACCCTAATCCCTAAATCCTAAACCCTAAACCCATCTGGGCTTTGCTCTTTCTTTGACGCTCCTCCAAAATTAAAAACACCCAGCCTCGCGGGGGTCAGCTGGTGGTGTTCAGGCTTAGGTATCTGAGAGATCTCCCCGGTGAAGAACGACCCCCGTTTCCCAGCCCTTTCCTGGCGACTCTACCACGATATCCAGTGTCCGGGGCCACCAAGCCCTGCGCAGAACGCCGCAGGTTTGGCAGGCAACCGCATCACCAAAAAGAGCGCAGCAGTGTCACCAAAAAAGCGATGTTCTGCGTTCAGAGGCCAGGGAGCCATTATAGGGGCCTTGATAATTAGAAAAGGGTTTTTGGGGCCCATTATACTATAGTTATAAGAAGGAACCCCCCAAAATAGCATTGGTAATTATTTAAGCCCCTATAGTACAGATCCTATACAGCCTAAAACCCTAAGCCCTAGACTAGACCCTGACACTGACAGCACCTAAACCCTGAAGCCTACACCCTTACAAAGCCTTAAACCCCAAATACCGGTAAAATCCCAAATCCTAAACCCTAAGTTCCTATAAAAAACTCAACTCTAAACCCTACACCCTGAGAAAGGCCTAAGCCCTAAGCCCTAAATCCCTTATCAAAACCGCCACACCCCACTAAGCAGGTCTCCCTTTCCTTAAACCCTAAACCCTTAAACCCGAAAAGCCAGTGTCTCTTTCGCAGTGTCACAGCCCCCACTGATTCAGGTAAGGCTTGGACGTAGGTTCACTTGTCATTTAGGCGCTTGGATATAAGGTTCACGGCTTAATTTTGATTTTTCGGGTGAAGGGTGTGGGTTTGAGGTTTAGGGTTTAAGGGTTGGGATTGAAGGTCAAGGGTTTGGGGTTCACTTGTGTGATTCCTGTAAGAGGCTTTCTTGAGGCTTCTATAGGGGGCTAAGTGGGGGTTTAGGGTTTGAGGGCTTCGAGACTAGTATGGGGGCCTGGGTGGTGCGCATAATTTTTCGGGGCATCTTTTCGTACCAGAAGCCCTCAAGATTACTATTTCCAATCATTCAGGCCGCTATGGTAGAAACCCAAAACCTAAACCACCGATTTCCCGAAACCTAAACCGCAAAGCCCTGAAGCGCCACCCTGGAATCCGGAGCCCTACAGCCTGGACCTGTACCATAATTCTCTGTTTGTTGCAAGGCCTCCGGATTCCTGAAGGATGAGGTCGGCGGTCGGATTCTTCTTCTGGTTTAGGGCTGTTTCAGGAACCTCTATGATGTAAGCTACCTCTGAGTTGGAATAGGGTGTTGAGGGGAGGTTATAGCTATACAGATGTACATACAGGGGCTTGAAGTGTGTTTGATTATCTAGTTGTCGTCGATCGCATGAGCTTTGAACGCCCTGCTCTAGGCTGTTCGATTCTTGAGGATTTAGGGTTTAGGTTTAGGGTTTAGGGTTTAGGTTTAGGGTTTGGGGTTTATGGAGTTTAGGGCTCCTGCTTTAGCATCCGCCTCCCTGTCCCTACCAGCCAGCAACACAAAAGAGGATAGACTGCCTACTTCGGTCGTATATGCAACGTGGACCCTTGAATAGAAAAAGTCCCTCCCCTAGTCAGGGTTCTCATCGGCATCCTAGCCAATATTCCGGCCTTTAAGGAAAAGAATTCGTAAACCAGGATCTAACTAGAGTCTCCATTGTAGTTGTTTTTGTTGGTTTTAGGATCTTGTACGGTAGATCAACAGAGGCACTAGAATGGAGACTATAGGTACAGTATATAGTACAGGCAATAGTTCAATGCTGTCTAAATTAAAGGCTGGGAGAGAGCATCGCACCGGACTTCAAAGCTGTTTTCGGCTTTGGGGTTAAAGGGTTTTTGCTTGGGAGTTGTGCAGCATTGAGGATTCTTCTCTAGATTGGTGTGCCTTTTTAGGCCCACAAAATAGTTCGGCACTCTTATAAACAGGACCCTACCATGGACCCGATTTGAGAGAACGACCCATGCGCGTCCGAGTGTAGATTGCAACTAGCGCGACGCTTGCATACCCTCATGAGCTCCAAACCCTGGACCCTAAACCCCTAAACCCTAAACCCTAACCGTCACCTTCAACCGCAAACATGTTGACGTCCTCCTGTAACAAAAAGCCCAAATAATTACCAATATCTGTTCCTTAGGGTTCCTTCTTCTTCTTCTCATTACTATTACTATCTATATCTGTGTTTATATCTATATTATCTATGTTTATATCTGTGTCTATATCTATATCCATGTCTATGTCTGTCTCCCCCCCTCTCTCTCTCTCTATATATATATATATCTATTTTGATACCTATGTCTATATCTATGTCTATACCTGTATCTATATCTGTACCTATATCTGTATATACACGCACTATAAAAGAAGACGGAGCCCAAAAGCCGTATTCTACTTGTGACGGTCTCTCCTGTACTGGGTTTTTGTTAAGGAGTTTAACAATAATATGGATCTACAAAGGGCTCCTTTAAGGGGCTCCTTTAAGGGTTAAGATTTAAGTTAGCATAATAGGGATCTATAGTAGAACGTATGGTTTCCTTGTTATAGTAACAACTACCCCAACTACCCCCTAAACCCTAAACCCTGTAGAACCCTTAAAGGAACCCTAATCCCCTTATAACCCCACCTCAATGAACGTAGTGTATGTCCAGGTAGACTTCGATGACTTCCAGTGCCTCCTAGAAAACCTCCAGGCTCAAAAACCTATGCACTACCTGCACAATTTCTGTTGGTTAAGGGTTCAGGGTTGAGGGTTTAGGGATGACTTCGTTTCTGCTGGGGGTTAGTTTGCAGCGTTTCGCACTCTTCCACGTCCTCTGATGCCAGGGAAGCTAAATATTCTCGGCTGTTCAGTTGTGTGTTTTTTTTTCCACTTGTTCGTCTCTACGTGGGTTACCGGACAGCCTAGAGTTCATCTCGGGCTCTGCATCCGCAGCCGAAGCCCCCGACCTACTTAATGCCTGCGAAAGCGGGAATGCTGTTCATCCTGACTCAATCACAGGGACCCTTAGGGGGGCAGGGGGGAGGGGGTTAGGGGACTATACTTCCCTAAATATGCCTTAGTAAGTCCTTTTTATAGGTATTAAATCCCCCCTACCCCCCTCCCCCTCTACCCCCCGAAGGGTCCCCATGACTTAAGGGCCTTTTAACCCCCAAATCCCGAGTCGCACCCTGGCCCTCAAATGATCTGAGAAGCTTCGACCGGTGATAAAGTTCAAGCCCTTGCTGTCTCCTTTCTGTGACAACTAAACCCTAAACCCTATAAACCCTAAACCCTATAAACCCTAAACCCTAAACCCTTGATCACTGGTTTCATGCCTTGTCTTGTAAGGTTTAGCCTGCGGGCTTTTGTGGTCCAGAGTTTGGGGTTAAGCCAAGCGTTCTGGACGAATCGCCAAGACGTGGATCGGATAAAGGCAACCGTACCGAGGACAAAAAAGAGGCCTTAATGATCACCTATTCTATTTTGGGGTTCCTTATTGTAATTATAGCAGAACTAACATACAGCAAAACCTTATTCTAATCATACAGGCAACCGTATGAGCCACAGGTCACTTGAACGATCAAATCTCTCGATACCCCGGAGCCCCAAACCAGTAAACCGGTGCTCCCACTACCCCAAACCCTATAAACCCTACAAATCCTGAAAAATCCTATAAACCCTATAAGCCCTATAAACCCATCTATAAGCCCCATAAGCCCTATCAGCCCTATTTGCCCCATAAGCCCTGAACCCCATGATCTCGAGCCTCTTTGCAACTGCAGGGCAAGCTGGATGGGGAGAGATCGAAGCTGACAGACAGGGCGCTTCCCTCCCTTGGCAGACCCTTTCTGTCTTGTCTATGACTTGGGATGGTGTGAGAGGGCTTTCATGAAGCATTTGGGAGCAGAGTGGCTGGGTTTCCCTCAGACAAACCAGTTAAGCAGCTTTAGTAATTGGTTTGGAGCAGGGTTTGTTGGGGCATCTTAGAGGCTGTATTCAACCATATTCTACAGGGGGGAATGCTTGGACTTCAGGCTTAACCCTAAATCCTGAACCTCAAAGCCTAAACCCTAGGCCCCGAACCCTAAACCATGCATTTCGAGCTTCGAGTTTCGAAATTCCGAGTCATGGACCCAGGTCCTAAACCCTTGCGTTTCGAGCTCATCATGTCCGTGTTCCGGTTGAATTGACGGCTTTCGGGATTCGTGGCACTCTCCGATTCACATCTTAGGCCATGGCCAGGCACTACTCTCTTAGGGTTGAGGGTTTAGCATGTAGTAATTGGTAGTACTGTTCCCTTAAAGCCCCTATTATGAGGCATAACCTACCCCCCAAAACTCTGTTCCTTAGACTCTGAACCCTAAACTCCTAAACCCCTTGCAGGCCAGGTGCTCGTCCGTTGCCATTTCAGGAGCGGCTCCGTGATCCAGCGACTGGGCTCAGCTCTGCAGACGGGGGTTGTGGAAGGTAAGGGCGCGAGTCGCGAGTCGTGGTGGAGCCCTGGGTTTGAAGCTATGTCGCTAAGGGCATACTTCTGTGTTGTGGTGGCTGTAGCCATGTTTGGTAAGAGAGATCGCTGCTCTGAAGGTCCAACTTGCCGAATCCTCACTAAAACAGCCCGACATATGGTTTCATTGTATACAAGACGACACTCTGGATTTCAGCGGTAATGTAGCGGCCGGAAGATCTACCAGCACAATTCCTCGGGGGTCCTTACTCTATTTTTACCATCGTCTTATTCTCTCTACTATAGGGGCCTTAATAATTACCCATACTATTGCGGGGGTTACTTATTCTAATTATAGTATAATGGGCCCCAAAACCCTATTCTTCTGATTATTAAGGCCCCTATATTACACTTTGGGGCTCTGGGCAATTCTTCGGTCCTTGGGCACCTTGTCTCGGGTTCTCGCCGGGTTGCCGTCGAAGCTTGGCCGCCATGGGTGGAAAGTGCTGTGTATGCCAGGCCTGCACTTGCAGAGTCTTAGTGTCCACCTTAACCCACCAAACTCTACTTTTTTGTAGGGTCCCTATAAATTCCATATTAGGGTGTATATTAAGAACCTACAAAAAAGTAGGTTCTGGTAGTTGAAGGCAGGGTCTAGGGTTTAGGGTTCAGGCGGGCGTAGGACCCAAGTTTAATGTCTAGGTGTTAGGGTTTTAGAGAAGACGATCGCAATCCCTGTAGTATAGAAGGCTGCTTTGCTTATCCTCTAATATGGCCCAAAGCTTTGTTCCACTGATTCAGGTTTCTAGATTATGCTTTCTGGTTGGAGCTAGCCTGGCTAGCTTCCTGATGTGAGGCTTGCGGGTTGAGGATTTGAGGGTGTTGGGCTTAGCGGTTATGGCTTCGGGTTTAGGGTTTGGGGTCTGGCCGCGAACCGTTGGCAGAAGTTGCAGGGAGAGGGTTTGGCGGGAGTGCTCGCCCAGTGCTTGTGAACCAGTTTAGGGTTTAGGGTTTAGGGTCTCTTCAATCAGATCAGCGGCACGGAAGAATGAAGCCCCAAGCCTTTCATAGTCGGGGCGACACAGGCACTACGAGCACTCTACCTGAGGCGCTTCATAGCCTCAGCCCTAGAGAGCCTGAGCCGTAAACCCTAAACCCTGAACCCTCAACCCGAACACAATAGGGTTTAGGGTTTAGGGTAAAACCCTAAACCCTGAACCCTCAACAGGGTTTACAAACCTTACCTTAACCCATGAAATATCGACTCCAGTGGGCCCAGTCAACATGCAAGCAAGGACGTAGTCGCGCACACCCATCGTTCCCCCCCACCACTAGCTCTCCCGCTACCACCCCAGACCACACCGCAGAGTTCGACATTTACACAGATGGCNCCCCCCCCCGCGCGCGCGGGCGCGCGAGCGCTCGCCCGAAGCCGAGCCGCTCTCAGTGACCAGCCCAGAGAGCCCAATACCCCTCAATTAAGGAATGTACCTTAAACCAGAATATTATGGCCCCTTAAACTTAAGGTATGTATTCCGACTACAAGGAATGTACCTGAAGTCATAATATTAAGACTAAAAGTTTAGGATATGCATCCTTATAATTAAGGCTTATACCTTCAATCGTAACATTAAAACCCCTTTACTATGAGGTATATACTCCGTAGTAAAAGAGTAGGGCTTTCTTGGAGGATGCCCAGACGGTGGGGGTCGCCGATGAAGGCGCAACCGCTAGGCCGGGTTCTCTGGAGCGTCTTGCAGATTTATACTATGTATTATATATAAGGTATGAGCTATTAGAAGAAGATTTTCAATATTAGATATTCTATATTATATGTTAAATGTTATATATTTGCTTCAGGGGTCGTTCTGGCAGGTTTCCCCGGTTTATGGCCCTTTCCCAGTCTTCGTAGTGTTTCGCTGGTTTTTGTATATCTAAATGCGGGCTCGTGGCACAGAGGGGAGTGTTGTGTTCCACTCCGGAGGGCTTAGAAGGTTTTAAGTTGCTTCAGAGGCTTTGGCGGTTTAGGGTTTAGGGTTCACAGGGACAGGCTTTCATGGGCTTTCTGCATTTCTGTCTCGGGGACCTAAACGAATACATGTACTCTGTCAAAGTTGGATAACATTTTACATTTTTGGGGGTTACTTAACCCCAATCAGGAAAAATAACTCTTTTTAAATACGATCCCAAGCATGAACTACTGTAGGGGCTGAACTGCGCAGTCTCCAGCTCGACGCTTCAACTCTAAGTCTGTTCGTGCCATTTCCCCTATCCACGGAACCCACCGAAACCCCAAACGCGACGCCCGAGGCCCTGAGATAGCGTGGCCTAAATTCCAAAACGCCCATGGCCTGCCGGGCAAGGGCGAACGCCATGCCCGTCGTGGAGGATCTCCCAATGGAGCCTTCAACGTGCAATAAAGGGGTTAACTCCGTTGATTGATACATGTTGCTTCAGCTGCTTGACGACCTGTTTGCCTTGGTTGCAAGCTGCGCAACTTGCTACTGAATCAATTGCGGTTGAACTTTGTGAGTGGTGAACCCGGCTGCTAAGGAGTTCCCCATGTGGTTGATGCCGGCCAGGGATTCTTGGCATCATTTCAGTAGGGTTTCGTAGGTTGAGGCTACTCACAGCTGTTTCGGCTCGTCTTGTCCCCAAGCTTTTGGATACCGGCTGTTTCTTTTCATGCTGTCTGTGCTACTCTCACCGTGAGCCCATTTTCTATGTCCAGGGTACTTTATGCGCTGAACCCCAAACTATACTGCTGCCCTCAAGCCTAAACCCCAGACCCTAAACCCTGCATGCCACTTGCAGCCGACGCCGGCTACTCCTGTACCCTAAACCCTATACCCTAAACCCTAAACCCTAAACCCTAACCCCGAAACCCTAAACCCTAACCCCTAACCCCTAAACCCCTAAACCCCTAACTGCGTGAAGGGTCAGGTTCGCCCGATTTATCCCAAACCCTCAGGTGCTTCTGACGCTCAAAGCACCTCTTCGACCTCATAAGGCCGTCCGCCTCAGAAGCGCTCGCAGGGCTTTCTTTGCTTTCCTTTTTTTAAATTGGGGGGGTTTAGGGTTTAGGGTTTAGGGGTTTAGGGTTTAGGGTTTTAGAGTTTTAGGGGGCGGGAGGTTACCAGAAACTAACAGCGTCTTGGGGATCAGAGGTTGGGGGGTTTCGGGTTTGGGGCCTGGGGTCTGGGGCTGGAGGTCTCGACTCTTAGGCTTTGGTGGGTTCAGGTCTTTGGTTCTTCGAGAGATCTGGGGTCCATCGTAGGGCTTTGGGAGGAAAGCGTANTCGGGTTTGGGGCCTGGGGTCTGGGGCTGGAGGTCTCGACTCTTAGGCTTTGGTGGGTTCAGGTCTTTGGTTCTTCGAGAGATCTGGGGTCCATCGTAGGGCTTTGGGAGGAAAGCGTATGAGTGTCGAGGGCTCCGAGAAGGGAGAAGCGATATCAGGAGCTCTGAACCCCATACTTCCTTCGGGTTCAGGGTTTAGGGTTTAGGGCAGTTTAGGGTTTAGGCTTTAGGGTTCAGGGTTTAGGGTTTAGGGTTNCGAGAAGGGAGAAGCGATATCAGGAGCTCTGAACCCCATACTTCCTTCGGGTTCAGGGTTTAGGGTTTAGGGCAGTTTAGGGTTTAGGCTTTAGGGTTCAGGGTTTAGGGTTTAGGGTTCAGCAGCTCCGGATCGAGCAGTTTCTAGTCCAGCTTACAAGTTCGACTTTGAATAATACCCACCCGCCCAGAGAATCCCAAAACATTAAGAAATAGAAAGTTTCATTAAACCCTAAGGCCTAAACCCTAAGGCTCAAACCCTAAGGATCAAACCCTAAGGCCCAAACATGAGATAGAAAAAGTTTATCCAGTACATACAGCTCAGTTTCACATTTCCACTATAGTAAGATTTACAGCATCATATACCTTTACATGACTTCACGCTGTCGCTTGTTCTATTGCATAAAGAAGTACGTATTAAAGACTGTTGAGCTGCACATAAACGCTAAAGCTTGGCAGAACATAGTAGACATTGCAGACAGAAACTACACAACAGACATCCGAGGCAGCATATCTCTCGGCCAGCACGGAAATGAGCGTTCACAAGTCGACAGGTAGAAATTCAAACTTACAAAAGCTGTCGAAGACAATTAGAAGAGACAACCACGACATCGCTTCATGATAGCAACGACAGCTATCAGATATGAGCTTACTGCACGAAGCTCAACAAAGCTGTACATCGCCTTGAGGATTTCTTGGAGTCCTACGGTGCACACAATTCACGACCGCCGCCATCGCCGCTGCCGCCACCTCTAAGGCTTTGAAACGTACTCCAGGCTACTACACACGCCATCGCTTCACGGAGCCAACCAGGCCAGGACAATGAAATCCCTAGTTCAATTGCAAGTGCCACAAATGTCTAAGCTAGCACACATGCCATCGCTTCACAGAGACAACAGCTGTCGAAGACAATCGCAAGAGACGGTCACGACATCGCTTCATGATAGCAACCACAGCTATGAGATATGAGCTTACTGCACGAAGCTCAACAAACCCGTACATCGCCTTGAGGACTTCTTGGAGTCCTACAGTGCTGCGGTCACGACATCGCTTCATGATA
>BGNK01000042.1:176551-189321 GCA_003297005.1 Symbiodinium sp. clade A Y106 | reverse complement strand
GCCTGGCACGTGGGAGCCGGAGTGTCGCAAACGGCGGAGATTTTGCTGGCGGCAATCAAGAATTGGAAAAACGAGGACATGCAGCGCCTCGTCAAGGAAGAGCTCCGTGACAAGGTCAACGAAGAGGTCGCTATTTGGAGCCAATCCTGGAGAAGTTGAACTTTGGCAAAGGTTCACAACAAGGCCGCGACACGGGCTCCTACAGACAGGCAAAGAAGCAAAGAATCTCCAGCACAATCAGCCAGCCTGCAACAGAAGACGAGATCATTCAAGCCACGCAGGCCCTTCACCGCTGGCTGAGCCAAGAACGGAGCGCATTCAGAGCGCTACTGTTCATTCTTGCCGGCAACGGTACCTACTATGCGGCGCGCGCTGCAGAGGTGGTCGCTCGCGGTGCTGTTCATTACAAGCCTCTTTCCTCGGATAACATGGTGACCGCTATGCGAGCTCGCATGTCCAAGCCCGCGGAAGCTACAACGCCCAACGCCACCGGCAGCTCGGACGCCAACGGTCTTTTCAACTGAGCGAATGCTGAGAGCATGCTAGCTTTCTCATAGCTGGTCGTCTTTCAAAGAGCGAAGCGTCGCATGTGCGAATGCTTCGAACATGCTAGCTGTGTCAGAGCTTGTCGTCTTTCAAAGAGCCGAGCGTCGCATGTCGCGACCGGCCGCAAGAACTTGTTTTGGAAAGCAATCCTCGCCGATGATGGTCTCAAAAGCTCTGTCGCAAGCCAAGTCACTAGAACCATGCCTGCCAGCCCGCACGAGCAACCTGCCAGCAGCCATTTCCGGTCTGAAGTCTTCAGTCTTGCCGCATGCAGCCATGCCGTTCCCGCAATGCTTCGGCGACAACAAGCACCTCGAGATCCCCAGCGATGAAGAACTACCACCAGATGCAAGGAACAATGACGTCGCAGCAGAAGTTGTTATAGCGACACAGACGAGGAACCCATCGACATCTCCAGCGAGAGCGACACAAAGTCAGAGGAGAACATCCCCGATGATTCCGAATGCCGCCTGCGAGGCGGACTGCGGCACCTGTGGGGAGCTCATCGCGGACATGGAGACTGCAGTGGATCAAACCAGTTGAAGTGCTACTTCGGCTCCGACGATAAGCCGGCCAAAGCAGGTCCCGATGGACGCTGCGACCTGTGCTCCGGTGACAGCCTTGCGGCTTTGAATAGCGATCCACTTGGTCAAGCTCGCATCACCTACCTCTTGAAGCACTTAAGTGGCAAGAAGCTGCAGCATGCCTATGTTCGCGTCAAGCTCGTCCTCGGCGCGGAAACCATGCGCGCCTTCGAGTGGCGGCGCACACGAGCTCTTCACCGATCTTTGCAGCGCCCAAAGGGCAAGGCACGGAAACGGGCACACAGCGAAGTGACGAGAGAGGGAGCTGTCGCAACGAAGCACGAGCTTGAGATAGAGTAGTTTTCACGTGTGTCAACAACCGACCAGTGTGGCACACAGCAAGCTTGTCAGAGCGAAGCACAAAGTCGATGACCGCCCGCAGACACACATTCTGATTGGCAGTCTTGCTGTTCTACTATCTGNTCACGTGTGTCAACAACCGACCAGTGTGGCACACAGCAAGCTTGTCAGAGCGAAGCACAAAGTCGATGACCGCCCGCAGACACACATTCTGATTGGCAGTCTTGCTGTTCTACTATCTGCTCGAGTCGCATGCATGTCCTAGTCGATCGCATCGTTGCTTCTCATGCTTGTGTCAGCCGTTTCAAGCTTTTGAAGACACAGGCCTCTCCATTCCCGCAACATGGCAACCGAAGGTGGCGGCTTCGTGAACCTCGGGAACTCGTGCTTCATCAACGCCGGCGTCCAAGCTCTTCTCGCCGTGCCGGCAGTAGCAGCGGCGCTGGCCGATGGCACAGACGACACCGAGAGAGCGCTGGTGCAGTTGAAAACCGATCTGTCTACGGCCCGAGCTCCCAAGGTGCCTAGAGCGATCACAGATGCTTTCTATCGCAACCAACAAGAAGATGTCACGGAGTTTCTTCTTCGATTGCTGGATGGCTGCCCGAGTTGCTGGCCGGCTCTACGCGGCAAGGAAGTGCCACTGCTGCAGTGTGTGCACTGCAGTTACCGNAACCAACAAGAAGATGTCACGGAGTTTCTTCTTCGATTGCTGGATGGCTGCCCGAGTTGCTGGCCGGCTCTACGCGGCAAGGAAGTGCCACTGCTGCAGTGTGTGCACTGCAGTTACCGCCGGTATCTCCCCCAAGAGAACTTCCTGTCCATCCAGCTGCCACTTGTGGAGATGACCTCCGTGCAACAGGCACTGAATGCCTACCTGCAGACGAGCACCATTCACGAGGACATCCNCCGCCGGTATCTCCCCCAAGAGAACTTCCTGTCCATCCAGCTGCCACTTGTGGAGATGACCTCCGTGCAACAGGCACTGAATGCCTACCTGCAGACGAGCACCATTCACGAGGACATCCAAGATTGGTGTTGCTTGAACGGTCCTTGTCTCGATGCAGGCCGAGCCGAAGATCCGCCACGGCTCGGCATAATGATCGATGTCTGGCCGGACACCTTGCTTCTGTCTCTGAAGAGATGGGACTCGATCCACGGACTCCTCGGTCAAGCCATCCTCTGCGACAAAGTGCTGCTCGCTGGCGAGAATGTCTACGAGCTGCAAGCGGTCGTCACACACATCGGTGACTTGCCCACCCAAGGACACTACGTTGCATACGCCTCCAACGGCGATGNCCTCTGCGACAAAGTGCTGCTCGCTGGCGAGAATGTCTACGAGCTGCAAGCGGTCGTCACACACATCGGTGACTTGCCCACCCAAGGACACTACGTTGCATACGCCTCCAACGGCGATGGCTTCACTAGATTCGACGATCACAGACTTTCTCGCGTTCGGGCCCAGCAGCAGGACTGTTGCATCGTGCCGAACGAAAAGGTTTATGTTCTCCTGTATGAAGAAACAGCCAGAGGAAGCACATGAGGAAGTTCGAGCCATCCCAGTGGACCCACCTCGTCCAAAGTTTGCGAAGTTGATGCCAACAAGTGGCCTTCTTGACATCGACATCGACGAGTCAGAAGAGAACCAAAAAGACAGCGACTCCGATGTCATAGTCCAGCAAGACGCCAATGCCGCCGACGCCCTTCCGATTGTCGACAGCCCGCAAGGCAGCCACCATGTCCCAGAGCCTAGAATTTAGGGGTTTAGGGTTTAGGGTTTTAGGGGGCGGGAGGTTACCAGAAACTAACAGCGTCTTGGGGGATCAGAGGTTGGGGGGTCTCGGGTTTGGGGCCTGGGGTCTGGGGCTGGAGGTCTCGACTCTTAGGCTTTGGTGGGTTCAGGTCTTTGGTTCTTCGAGAGATCTGGGGTCCATCGTAGGGCTTTGGGAGGAAAGCGTANCGAGAAGGGAGAAGCGATATCAGGAGCTCTGAACCCCATACTTCCTTCGGGTTCAGGGTTTAGGGTTTAGGGCAGTTTAGGGTTTAGGCTTTAGGGTTCAGGGTTTAGGGTTTAGGGTTTAGGATTCAGGGTTTAGGGCAGTTTAGGGTTCAGGGTTTAGGGTTTAGGGCAGTTGAGGGTTTAGGGTTCCTTCTCCACCTCGCCTTCGCCTTGCCCTCACCCAAAGCCATAGGGTTTAGGGTTTAGTGTTCAGGGTTTAGGGTTTAGGGGTATGGGGTTATAGGGTTGAAGATTTAGGGAGCTACGCTGTAGGTCAACGCCAGTTAACGAGTCAACGCATATCACTCTGCAGAGGACCTCCTTACATGGTGGAAGCATGCACGTGACTTAAAACTGAAGCTCTCCATCATCAGGGCTGCGACCAAAATCCAAGCCTGAACGGTTTGGGGTCCTCATACTGCCTCATACTTTCTACCGATATCATAAACTCCAAATCCTTGACTCTGGGTTCAGTTTGACTTGTGCATCTCCCAATTCTTCAGTTTTCTTTGTTTCTCTTGTCTTCCCCTTGTTCCTAAAATTCAACCCCCAACCCATGCCCCTGCGCGCCGAAAAAAGCAGCAAAGATCAGCTCGGAGGACATGGTGGAGGCTGGCCACCTGATCCAATGGCATCGAGGTCATCCTAACAAGGCAGAGGGCTAGGGTCTAGGGTTTAGGGTTTAGGGTGCTAGGGTCACTTGTCCTTTCCTGCTTCTCCGGGCTGGCGAAACCCCTGAAACTCTAAACCCTTAAAGCTAAACCCTAGTCTTTAAACCCTAAGCCGTACATATCCCGAAGCCCTAAACGGGCTACAGATGCCCTAGCATTGCGAGTTTTGCTTGTGCTCGAAGAACACTCACCAAAAGCCCTCGAAAATAATCATAAAGCCTAAAGCCTAAAGCCTAAACCCTAAACCCTGAACCTCCTGTGCACAGGTGGTTTTGATCTCGCACCAGTGGGCTGGGAGGAGACACCCCGACCCGGAGTTCGCGCAGTTTGCCGTTCTGCAGCAGGTGACGTGGCGCGACATTTAGGGTTCAGGGTTTTAGGGGTTTAGGGGTTTAGGGTTTAGGGTTTAGGGGTTTAGGGGTTTAGGGGTTTAGGGGTTTAGGGGTTTAGGGGTTTAGGGGTATAGGGTTTAGGGGGTTCTTGGACCACAACGGAGCCCAAACAAGAAGCTTTTGTTTTAATTAACCAGCCGGCCACTGGCCGGAGAATTGAGCACAGGCCTTCGTGCAGTTTGGACATAGGACTGCACAACAGAGGCCCTGAAGCCAGGGTTTAGGGTTTAGGGGTTTGGGGGTTTAGGGGTTTAGGGTTTAGGGCTTAAGGTTTACGGTTTGGGTTTAGGGTTTAGGGGTTTAGGGGCTTTGGGTTTAGGGTTTAAGGTTTAAGGTTTAGGGTTTCCGCAAACCCTGTGTTGCCCCGACACCTCAACATCGCTTGCGCCCATTCTCCGAGGTTTGAAGGGAGGGCTTCGATCTAAAGGTTAGTAGTACAAGTTCCTCAAGGGTTTGGGGTTTGTACTAGTCCTGTAAGTACTTGAAGCTATGAATCTATAGGATACCCAGCATCTTGCTCTGCTTGTTTACATGTGCCTGTTCAGGAGTTGATGGATGAAGGGCTCTTTCTTACATGCGCTTGTGGAGCGGGAGGTCCCGCAAAACACAGGTGCTCTAGATACATCGCAGAGTGCTTATCCACTCTGCACGCGGCATGAAGCCTGAGTAAAGCCTTGAACTCACAAGCTCCCGGAATCTCTCCCATGACCCAATACCCAGCCTTAATTACGAGAGCTCAAGCTCTAATTCCTAAGCCCGAAAACTCTTTATTCCTTCACACCACCCTTAAACCGTGAAGCCTTAAACCCTTGGACACGTGGCCCGGAAACCCTTACACCCTTTGGCTAAACCTCAAAGCTTTAACCCATAAACCCGAAACCTTCAGCCCGAACCCTAAACCCCCAAAGCCCCAAAGCCCTAAACCCTAAACGCCTAAAGCCCTAAACCCTAAACGCCTAAAGCCCTAAACCCCTAAAGCCCTAAACCCTTAAAGCCCTAACCCTTAAACCCGTAAACTTGTGCTGAGGCGCTTCAGGAAATGTCGCAAGGCAGAGCGAAGATCTCCAAGGACGCGGACGGAGACAAGAAAGAGCAGTGTCCAGTAGCAGAGTAGGGTACTGTAAGGGCTTGGATTGAGGGTTTAGGGTTTAGGCTTTGTCGTGGAATAGCCCGTAGGCGATAATATCTTGCAACAAGGTTGTGTCCCGTGCATCGTACTGTGGCGAACAGCTGCGACAGCCTGTCTATAGAAGGCTTTTTCCTTCGTTTTTTCACCCCACGCCGTATAAGGCGGCCAAGCCACCCAAACCTATTCCTTTTAGGGTTTACGCCTAAACTCATGCCATTAAGGGTTCTATAATATGGGGTTCCTCCTAGAAGCAGAGCAGTAGAGTAGTAAACTTTAACCCGTTCGGGCTAGAATAAGGTTTCTATAACGGTTCCATACAGGTTCTATAAGGTTTCGTCGTAGAGTAGGTAACCTTTGATTTTTTGGGCACTACATTCCCTATATAACCCCAATATACTCCCAAAGGTTAACCATCAGATTCCCAGGATATTGGACAAGTAGGAGAATCTCTGGTTTAACGACCAGCATATACGTGCGTAGACACAGGTGTAGATACAGAGATCTAGATGAAGACTCAAGCATGGGTTGCCGTCGTTTGCTGAGTTGGAGACGTAGAGCATTGTGCATAGATAAACCCTTCCGCCCAGCATCCAAAGCCCCATATACCTTAGACCTAAACCCCAGACCCTAAATTCAAAACCTCTAAAGCCTTAGACCCCAAACCCTGAGCCTCAAAGAACTTTGAACAGCGTAGAGGCTTTGTTTTCGAGAGTCGGACTCGAGGTTGATAGGATGGCTCCAATGGCTTCAATGTCAGGCTTTTGCTACGGTTTGCAAGTGTTGAAGGTTTCTTGTTGCCTTGAACTTTCGGGTTCTTTTTGCTGGACGCTGGCGTAGAAATTGGAGAACATATGGGAACCTGCACTTCAAGCCGCCTACGGTCTATGCCTTAAATCGTAAACCTTACCCGTAGCTAACTGTCTCCAGCCTTATTCAGCAGTCTTTATGGTGGTCGGTCCAGGCTGACTGCCAAACAGCGCCGTGGCGAAAGCAACGCCGCAGGGGCTCCGTCTGCTGTGTGAGAACTCCAGCAGTGCTGATGGCGACGACATGCTTCCGTTGAACAGATTGAGGCAATAGTTCGACGATATCAAAAGCTTACCAAGTACCAGTGAACTTGGATCATCGCGCACTATCAGTCACGTGGAATACCTGCAATACCTGCGGGGGAATGAATCAAAACAGATCGCCCAACAGTTGCAAGTACACGTACTGTTGATGGACAAAATCCTGCATTACCCATTATAAGGAATATACCATAATTCCCATAGTTTAGGGTCCTTAGGGTCATGCAGGATTTTGTCCATCAACAGTACCAAGGCCTGCTTGTCGGGGAGCTCTCTTGGACAGCGCAAACGCTAGGCAGTTGAACACATGGAGTCCAACTTGCTTGGAAGAACTGGGCTCTTGTTAAGAAATTTCCCCCGTATCATATATCTACTATAGATCCCTACCGTGGTAACTTAGACTAAGTTCCGCAACAAGAACCCAGAAAGCGCTATTGCCAGGGTTTACAGCCTTAAGTGATTTGATTTCGCTCACACATGTGACCCACGACTAGGGTATGCAACGAGAAAGCCCCAACAATGAGCGCGACATGAAACAACAAACACCCCCGAGAGTTAGGTCATAAGTACTTGAATTATCAGTCTGAAGAGAGGCAAGCTGATCCGCTGAACCATTGCCGAACATGTGGTGATCATGATACCTCTTGTGCTGAGTGGGTTCAGGCCGCCGGAAGATGCCCCAAACCCCAAGTGCGGAAACTCCTACCCAAATTTAAGGACTCATAGCTTAAGGCTTTTGGGCCTAAAGACCATATCCTATAAGGTTTTTGGGCCATTTCGAGCCTTAGGGCTAAATCCCGAACTTCGAAACCCTCAGCTCCAAAACCTTAAATTCCTGCAAACACCCAACCTCAAACCTAGCAATCCCAACCCTAATCCCCTGCGCCGCTTAGAAAAGCTTCATAAACTTGGGTGAGAACTGTAAGAGATCCTTATGAGAACCATGAAGCAATCCACACTCTCATGCAGCCCTAGCAAAAGTTCCCCGATACGTCTCCACAGCGGCCGTGGCAGGATCCTTCCTCGGAGCTGAGCGGCTCGGCGCCGCGCGACCTGACTTTAGAGGCCGGGTTGACAGGGCTCAATACAGGGGCTTAAATAGTTTGAGTATAGATTCTGTATACTACGCGAAAACCAACCTTAAGCCAAATCCTTGAAAAACTGCACTGCAGCCTGCGAGGCGTGAGATTGGCTTTGGGAGAGCAGCGGGGTTGTAACCAAGATGATCTAAGAAAGAAAGTCCTGGGCTGGTTCTGGGCTCAGTACGCATTTATGTTCATGGTTTTAGTCCTGCCGGTTGACGTTCTGTTCATGTTGCTCGTACTACTTGCTAGCTTGTCAACAACCTCTTGTTTTTAGTTGTTGTTCTTCAGACGGATCTTGTCCGCTACTCGCGCTGCTTTATCACTGCTGTCGCATGTATCTAGCTACTGTTGCCGCCCTGTATACTTATGCAACAACTACTCCTCCTCCTCTCCTCCTCCCGCTGCTACTACTACTACTACTGCTGCTAGAAAAGCTATCGCCAGAACCTCTGCTTTGACTGCCTCTGCAGCTACTGCTACTGCTGCTGCTGCTGCTGCTATTGCCACTGCCACGGCTACTGCAAATGCTGTTGCTACGGCTGCTACGGGCTGCTACTGCTGCTGCTGTTGCCACCGGTGCTCCACTGCCACTGCCGATGCTGCCGCTGCTGCAGCTGTCGCCGCCACCACTGCTGCTGCTACTGCTACTCCTGTTGCAGCGATTACAGCTGCTACTGCTACTCCTTTGTCTTCTTCTTCCTCCACTTCTACGACTTCCCAATTTTACATCCAGCTGCTCCGGCAATTGGTGTTGTTTGCTGCTGCTGGTGCTGCTCCTGCCGCTTCTGCCGCTGCTTCTGCTGTTGCTGCTACGACCATCTCAATTTCAACATGAGTTACAAGTGCAAATCGCACCACTACGACGCATCCATGATGAATATGTCTTCCAGTTGACTTGGATGTCTTCATGACAACTCACGTTGCCGAATGCATGCCCAATTTCTTTGTTGTTGTCCTGATCATCTTTCATTATCTTGCCGACGTGAGGTGTGATGGCGCTGGCCGCTGTTTAGTTGAGCTGTTGTTGCTCTTGTTGCTGCTGTTGTTTGCTGTTGTTGTTGTTGTTGTTGTTTTCGTCGTTGTCGTTGTCGTGGTTGTTGTTGCTGTCGTTGAAGTTGTGGTTTTTGCCTTTGTTTTTGCTACTGTAGTTTCCTGCTTGTCTTGCTCTATTTCTGCTCTCGTTGTTTCGCGACGATGCCTGGAAAAGTTGTCCTTTCGGTCTAATCAACAGCAGGTTTATCCTCCGCTTTTGAGATGCACTTGGGGGAGACTTGATTTAGTGACAGAGTTTCCACTTTTCTTTCTGGGCACCCGAGTGTGAACCCGGAAGAACCAAACCCTAAACCCTCTACCCCTAAACCCTGAACCAACGTGCGCGCGCACCATCGCCTACCTTGCGTGCAGGAGCAGCACTCCTGCTTGGATTGGGACATTTGGTACGACTACTTCGGTTGCCCGCAGATCGTGCCTTGCCAAGTCTGGCTTAGGGCTATAAAGTATTGTGTGAATATAGGCAGGAACCTTACTAATTTAGTTACCTATACTATTTTGCGGGTTCCTTATTAGATTTATAGTATAATGGGCCCCAAAACCCTATTCTAATTATTAAGGCCCCTACAGTAGGTCATCCTGAATAGTCAGAGTTTACCCTGAATAGGATGGACTCCTCAGGGCAGCTTCTGGTAGTGGAACCCTCGGCCCCTTGCTGATCATCTTGCATGAGATTCCATTTCCTAGCTGAGAGCTAGTAGTTGCTGTGATCGCGGCATGGACGATGCAGAGGTAGTAACAGTGGCAGTAGTAGCATTGCAGTCATGGTGCAGTTGTTGTCCTGCAGCCTTTCTCGTGGGAGGAGGGGGTGGAGTCTGGAGGAGGAGGATGAGGAGGAGAGGTGCCCGCAGGAGCCAGGAAAAACAGGACTCGAGCTTGACTCTTTATGAAGAGAAGCACCCATCATCGGCCTATGTAGCCGTTTGATCTGTCTACATCGCTCCGGCACTTTGCGAAAGAATGGGTGTCGGAGAGTAGTCGAACACGACATCTGGCTGCCCCTCAAGCGGGCCTCCACCCAGAGAGCTTTCACATGTCAAACCCTTGTGCTTTGTGCTGAGTCGTGGTTGCGTGGCCTGGACAGACTTTCACTATGTAGAGTTGGATTTAATGGTTAAGGCTTAACCTGGTACATACATGTTCGGCTCTAAACCCCTAAGCCTTCAAGCTTTCACCGGCTGGAAGAGAGAATGAGTGGGCCAGACCCAAACCCTGAACCATAACCCCCATCTCAACCCGAAACCCAAAGCCCACAACCCCCCCAAACCCAAAGACACACCGCTCCGTGGCCCAGGACGACCGGGCCTACGACAACGGGGCATCGGACCTCCAGGCAGGATGCTCAGGGCCCTCAGAAGGGAGGGTGAAGGTATGTAGGATTTGGGTTCAGGGGTTAGGGTTTAGGGATTATGGGATTATGGGTGTAGGGTTTAGGGATTATGGGTTCAGGGTTTAGGGTGATTATGGGTTTACGGTTCAGGGTTTAGGGATTACGGGTTCGGGGTTTAGGGTTTAGGGATTATGGGGTTAGGTGTAGGGCTTTGGGAATACCCCACAAGGTCGCAAGATACTTTCGCCTGCGCAATACAACACGGCAAGCCCCCCTAAACCGCAAACCTTAAGCCCTAAACCCTGAACCCCCTAAACCCCTAAACCCTACAAACCCTATAAACCCTAAACCCTCAACCCTAAGCCCTGAACCCGAAACCCGAAGCCTTGAACTGGTGACCTGAGGCACGTCAGGCTCGTTCGAAATCCAAATCCAAGATGCCCGTCTCTCCTCAACCCGTGAGGTTTAGGGTTCGGGGGTTTAGGGTTTAGGGTTGTGAACTCCAAACCCCTGAACCCTAAAACCTTAAATCGCAGTGCACGCTCCCGGATTTCGGCTGTCAAGGCTTTGAAAACATCTTGTCGGCTTGGGCCTCTGCTGGAACTCACCGGCTCTGTATGAAGCAGCAGGGACATATGAAGAGGAGGATGGTGGTGGTGTTGCTGATGATGACGGCAGTGGTGAGGTCGTGGTGACGATGGCAACCGAGGTGCTGAGGAAGATGACGAAGATGGGGGTGAGGGTTCAAACTGTAACAGATGGTTGAGGTTCTGCAGATCTTGGTGATGGTGTCGGGAATGTTGTTGGTGCTGGTGGGCATCCTGTCTATACCGGCAGGGTCGAGAAAACGAGGGCAATGTTGATACGACAGCGAGGATGGTGGTGGCATGGTGAGAACGACTGCGCTTGCAATGCGTTGAGGGCGGTGTGTCAGCTTCTGCCAAAACAGTCTTCACCTCAGTATCACCTCTAGTTCATGCCAGTAGCCTTGCCAACATGCTTCCATCCTGGCCCGGATCCTTCTCAATTTGTGTCCTCAGGCCTGTCGTCTATGTTTGAATCCGCATCTCTGCCTCTGTCTTTAACTTCATCGAAAGCACCCGCTGAGTATGGCCCCCCCCTCCCCCCCCAACAGAAGAGCAAGAGGAGGAGTAGGGAACAGTAGCATCGGGCCATGTCAGGGGCAAGCAGTGCATTCCCAAGCCGCAAACCACGGAAGACTAGCAAACGGAAGACGCAAGTATGCTACGGGAGGCCGCTGTCAACAGTATTCCGGCCTACTGTGACATTGCGGACTTTGCCGGGGTGCCCAGTTTTTAGGGTTTACTGGGTTCTTGTTACGGAAGTTAGTTTAAAGATAAGATACCATAATTTGGAAATCCCTAAACCCTTAAACCCTAAACCCTAAGGATCTAGAGGAAATAATGAGGCCTTCTTCTTTCTGTCGGTTTTGTCTGTTTCGGCTTGGAGGCACCAGAAAATCTGAGATTTTTTGAGGGCTCTACAGGGAAGTGGTTTTGGGGCTTTGGGGAGTGAGAAATCCGGATTTCGGGTTGGGGGTGTTTGATTCGCGGGTTCGATTTGGGTTTTTGGGCTTAAGGCTTTGGTTTCTAGATTCTAGAGTCTAGAGCGCTCCGAAGTGAAGTTCAAGGAATGCAACCTGAAGCCCCGGCCGAAATTTGTCGCAGACTGAGCCGCACCCCTCAGCCCGAAACCTTTGAAAACGACACTTTGGATTTGTGGTTTTCGTCTGAAAATCCGTTTCCGAAAATAGAGGATCCTAATATAGCACCCTAAATAATAGGATCCTTATTATAAGGACCCGACCCCAAATAAAGTACCCCTAATTTTCGGAAACGCCCATAAGCCATAAGCCCCAGTAACCGGAAACACGAGTCAGGCTTGAAAGCTCTTGCAGTGCATCAGTTTTCGTAGTTTTGGAACCCGAAGCTGGGCTTTGGAGTACCATACTTTGGGTCCCTTCTAGGGTTCATTAAAGGGATCTATAAGGGTTTCTATAAGGGTACTATAACTGGGCTTTGGAGTACCATACTTTAATACTTTTTCTTAGTGGAACCATTATGAAATAAAAGTTTATACCCTTTTTTCTTCCCGGTTACTTAAAAGCCCAGTAAACCTCAAACCGAGAACAGGGCCTAACTACGATGGTTCGAAGCAGATTTGTGGGATCTGGGTTAACGCTGGGCGCGCAAGGTTTCGGGTGTACTGTGGTAGCAGTAGGGCTATGGAAAAAGAATAATCCTTAAGTCCTTAAGTCATACTACTTGAAGTGGCAGGGGACTTAGTAAGTTGGTTATGAGTAGGGCTATACACCCCCGGGCCAAAAGTTTCGACATGCAGCTTATAACATAGACGTGTGCCGCGGAGAGGCGGAGAGCCCCAAGACCCGTTTTAAGTGGCCAGCGTGGCGGAGTAATTACTTTCCGGGAATACATTTATGCTATTATATAGTTTCCGGCGGAGAGCTTTGCGGGGTAGTGCTAGGAGTCTACGGGGGAAAAGGGGTGAACATGTGGTGATCTGTCAACTTCATGTTGTGTGGCGAACTTTCGTCCTGCGGTAGCGGGCATTCCGGGTGTTGCAGTCCTGGTCTGTG
>BGNK01000042.1:70444-176483 GCA_003297005.1 Symbiodinium sp. clade A Y106 | reverse complement strand
TCAGCGGGCATTCCGGGTGTTGCAGTCCTGGTCTGTGCGAGAAAAAGAGGAGCCAGGAGCGATGGGATGAGCACTTATCCCGTACACCTGGCCTAGCAAGTTGCGAGTCGGGGATGTGTTTCGGAAATCACCCCCGGGCCAAAAGTTTCGACATGCAGCTTATAACATAGACGTGTGCCGCGGAGAGGCGGAGAGCCCCAAGACCCGTTTTACGTGGCCAGCGTGGCGGNCCAAAAGTTTCGACATGCAGCTTATAACATAGACGTGTGCCGCGGAGAGGCGGAGAGCCCCAAGACCCGTTTTACGTGGCCAGCGTGGCGGAGTAATTACTTTCCGGGAATACATTTATGCTATTATATAGTTTCCGGCGGAGAGCTTTGCGGGGTTGTGCTAGGAGTCTACGGGGGAAAAGGGGTGAACATGTGGTGATCTGTCAACTTCATGTTGTGTGGCGAACTTTCGTCCTGCGNAGTTTCCGGCGGAGAGCTTTGCGGGGTTGTGCTAGGAGTCTACGGGGGAAAAGGGGTGAACATGTGGTGATCTGTCAACTTCATGTTGTGTGGCGAACTTTCGTCCTGCGGTAGTAATTAGGGTAACTCCATTTAGGGCACTTATAACTCTACTCACAACCTACTTACTAAGTCCCCTGCCCCTTCAAGTAGAGATGTGTATACTTTTCAAGTGTACCTTCGTAACCCTGGCCCACGGCCCTCATCTGATTTACGAAGTGCTGTAGTCCTTAATCAAGCTGTAAGCCCTTAACCCTGAAGCCTTATATGATTTACGAAGTGTATTCCGTAATTAACCCAAAGCCCTTATAAACCCTAAACCCTAAACCCTAATTTACGAAGTATTCCTTAATTAAGGGATATCGGAAGATCTGGGTACCGATCGAAGGTCTTCGTGCTGGCGCCCTCCATCAAGCACTCCGACACAGGCTTCTGAGAACGGGGGCGACCGAAACTCGTTTTTGGGGGGGCCTTCAGAATTCGAACAGGGTTTTGGTATACTTGTATATAGGATACATATTATTCCGAATTCCAATTCCTGATGTAGCTCCGTCAGAAAGCTCTAAGATTTTACGGCTAAGGGTGCTGTTTTCCTTGAGCAAGTTCCCTTTGACATAGGTCACAAGTACTTCCCTGAAAGAAACCACATTTTTTTCCACCGCCCTCCGCATCCTACGCACTTGAGCCTAAAGCGGTTGCGGCTCAGAGCCAAAATGGTCTGGGGCTTAGATTTCCAGGTTTAGAGGGGTTGGAGTAACAAGGTGGCAGTTTGGGAAACTTTTTAATTTTCCTGTATGGTTTCTATAGAGGTACTCATAAATACTTTTCAGAGCCCCAAAACTACAACCCAGGTAATTTGTTTACCTGAAACCCCCAAGGCGAAGCTACCCGACATGCGCCCCCAAACCATGAAGGAAGTTCCCGCTAGCCGTAGGTGCCTGTCAGATGTGCTCAGCATCCTTCAAGGGAGTTTAATGTAGGGGCCTAAATAATTACCTATACTATTTTGGGGGTTCCTTGATATAGTTATAGTTCTAAAATACCCCGAAGCCCTCTTCTAATTGTTAAGGCCCCCTCGATTCTGCGGCTACGTCCGCTGATAGCGCGACGATCAGGTTCATGCTGCCTCCCTGTCAGAAAGCGTCAAGCCCAAATGGCCCTAGAGATCCAGTTGCCTCAAGAGCATGTTTTTAACCATATGGGGGTTTCCGAAAATAGGGGACACTAGTATAGTACCCTAAATAGTAGGATCCTTATAAGGACCCCAAAATAAGGTACCCCTAATCCTTAACTTGGGAGGCGTGATGATGAGCCGCAGTACCTGGGGCATGCGAGGCTGGAGCGCCTAAGTAAGTGACCCATCAGAGGGTTCTATAGTGTAGGGGCCTTAATAATTAGAATAGGGTTTAGGGGTATAGTATACTATGATCATAATAAGGACCCCCCCCCCGCCAAATAGTATAGGTAATTATTAAGGCCCCTGTATAAAGCTCTTGCTTCTGCCTGGGGTTTGAGGTTTTGGTGGAGGTTTGAGCTTCAAGACCTGGAGCTGTGATGCTTGGCTTAAGGCAGTAAGGATCGGAAGAGACCGGCGTGACGAAAGGAAGGAGCACTGAAGAGCCGTTCAACCTTTCTTTTCACCCCCCCTGCAAGTTAATCAAATCCTGATCTCATGCCATAAACCCTAAACCCTAAACCTTAAACCCTAAACCCTAAACCCTACAAGCCCTAATCCCTTAACTCTACATCCGCCTCCGGCGTATAAACCCAATCCCAAGAAGCCATAGAAATCCCATAAACCCAGGGCCACAAAACCCTCTTCTCATTGTTAAGGCCCCTATATTATAATACCCTTATAGATCCCTTATAGGGCCCTTTTTGAAGGAACCCTTTAAAGGAATCCTATTCTCATTATTGAGCCCCCTATATTATCCGACAAACCCACAGCCCTCCCCTAAACTGCCGAGAGCGCCGCTGACCATTTGCATGGGCGCTCGAGGCTCCGACCGAGGCCCCCGGCCAAGCGTCCCGTCAGAACGGTGAGGGAGGGTAAAGCCCCTCTCTGCCGTTAGGCAGTAAAGATGGACCCCAAATCCCCCACCATTGATGCGGCTTAGGGGGTCCTGCCTTGCCTGGTCTGCCCTGCCCTGCCCTGCCCCTGCCCCTGCCCCNGCCCTGCCCTGCCCTGCCCCCTGTGTTAGCACGTCGAGTAGCCCGAGGGCCAGGTTGTTTGTTGGAAACTTGCTTTTCGTCAAGTGGCGGGCACCCGCGACGACCCACAGAAAGCCCCCCTTGAGGGGGGTTTGGGGGGTGAACCCCAATGGGTGGCTGGGGTGGGACTACATGCTGACGCAAGCGTGCGATTAGTGGGTGCGCCCCCTATTCCTAAAATAAAAGGCGCACCCACCGCGCGCACACTGTCTACGCACCCTAAACCCTAAACCCTAAACCCTAAACCCTAAACCGACAACCCCAAAACCCTGAACCCTCACTCTGGAGGATGGTGCCGCGTTGAGAGGACAGCGGCGGTGCTCTCTCGAACTGAGAAGCCGATTTTGGTGCCTTGCCTTCCATGCGATCTGTACAGGTTTAGGGTTTAGGGTTAAGATTTATGGTCTAGGGTCTACGGTTTAGGGTTTAGGGTTTAGGGTTTAGGTTTAGGGTTTAGGCCGTTTAGGGAAATAGTTTTTCGGGTTTAATGAGCAGTTTTTTGGGAGTTTATGAGGAGTTTCTGGGATTCTAGGAGTATTGAGGTCGTTGGGGTTTAGGGTTTAGGGCGAAGCTTCATGCTCTACGAAGCTGTCACCCTGATTTGGGGTTTCTTGGGATCATCACAGCTTTCGATGTGTCTACTCGCCAACTCTTTATAGCACGTACAGATATCAGTAGCCGGAGTCGAAGTTGTAGCAGGAATGTGCAATAGAGTCAATATCAGAAGCAGAAGTGGTAGTGGCAGTTGTAGAAGCAGCAGTAGTTGTAGTCGTCGCAACACCTACCGCTACTGCTACTGCAGCTCGCTGCTTCTTGCACCCCGAGATCAGGCGCTGCAAGCGTAAGGATCGGTGAGGCCCTTCCCCGGAGATCCCAATACCCCTTAAACAAGCCATATACCCTAAAATCATGATATTAAGGCCCCTGTAACTTAAGGTATATTCCTGAATTAGGAGTATTGGGCTTTCCGGAGCCGAACACCTGCACCCCAACTCCAGATACTCCCCAAATTCCCTGAACCCTTTGGTACCCTTAGTGGAACCTTTATGCCACTCTCAGATCATTTCCAGCCCGACAGCCGTGCTCCTGTCCAGCGGCAACGAGTGGGCCCGCGCCTGGCCAGGCCTCCCGCCTCGGATGTTGAGGCTTTCAGCATGTACCCAAAAAGCCCAATACTCACTTCTTAAGGGATATACCGATTATGATTTAGTTTAAGGTATATGGTATTAGGCTCTCTGGCTAGACATTGGAGTTAGGTCTAGGTTGAGAATCCTACGAGACTGGCTCCCTCTGGGTGGAAAGGAAGGTCTGTTTGCCTTATATAGTACGACAAGTCATGATATGCGGAAATATTTGTAGTAGTAGCAGCAGAAGCAGAAGCAGTATCAATCTACCAATCGTAGTACTTGTGGAAGCATACCTATACGCATAAGAAGAAGTAGTAGTCGTCGTAGTAGTAGTGGTAGCAGTCAGAGTAGGGTGAGGAGCAGGAAGAAGAGGAAGATGGGGCAGTAGTGACAGTGAATAGCATGAGTAGAAGCAGCCAGCACTCTATTGTGTTGGTGTTGTCTGTAGCAGTAACATCATCATCAGCATTAGGTTATCAGTTAATTACAGAGATCGACGTCAGTGAAATTGGTGCTGCTAGCAGCCAGTGGAAAGCGCTGAAGCAGAAGACTAGACGGGTAGACGGCGGAAGCAATCCGGAGCAGCTGCTGCGCGTGGGATAGGAAGATTTCGGGTTTTCAGGTTCGAGGCTGTAGAAAGTTAGGGCTCCTGTTACCAAAATAGTAGGTTAGGAACCATATATTATATACCCCAGTAACCTACTGTTACTGTTTAGGCAACTGGAGCCCTAAAGAAAGTTAGGGTTGATTTCACCCGTAAAGTTGATAAACTTTCAGGAGTCCTGAAAAGCATTGCGGACTGGCTGTTTGGGAGTTTCCGAAACTAGGGGACCCGAATATAGTACCCTAAAGAGTAGGATCCTTATTATAAGGGCCCCAAAATAATGTACCTCTATTTAATTTTCGGAAACTCTAAACCCTTATAGAGCCCATTAAAGGAACCCTTATGGTACTCTTATAGTAACCCTTTAAAGGAACCCTAAAATACCCCTAATTTTCGGAAACTCCCATTTATCATTTGGGACGATGGATGTGCATTCATCTGCCAGCTCGGCGCTCGAGTCGTAGCTTTCTTGAAGCTTTAAGGACCTTAAAACCCTAAACCCTGAACCCCTAAACCCCTAAACCCTGAACCCTCAAAACCCTAAACCCTAAGCCCCTGAACCTTTAAACCCCTAAACCCCTGAACCCCTAAACCCCTGAACCCCTAAACCCTAAACCCTAAACCCCTAAAACCCTAAACCCCTAAACCCGAGGGTTTTTGCAACCCTAAACCCGGAACCCCTAAACCCGACAAGGAGCCTATGGAGTGTCCGATAGCGTACATGTCCCCACAAGAGGTGTGGAACAGTTATTGTAAAGGTGGTCGGTCCCGTCGCTGTGCGAACGCAGGCTAACTCGTAATTTGTACATCTAAATCTTTTGGCTAAGGATCCAGGCGTCGCTCTCGCTCGGATTGTCTGCTGACTGCTGCATAAACCCCTAAACCCCTAAAACCCTAGATCCCTAAACCCCTAAACCCTAAACCCCTAAATCCCTAAAGCCCTAAACCCCTAAACCCCTAAACCCTAGATCCCTAAAGATGTTCGGCGCAAGGTGTATGATTGTGGGTTCAGGCAACTCCGACTCCGAAACCATAGGCTCTGAACCCTCATTCCTAAACCCGGCAAAACCCCTACATTAAACCCTTAAAGCGCTTGAACTAAACCCGACCCAACCCCCCGCCATCCATCGCTCGGCCGATGGCCGACGGCCGGCACGCGGAGCGACAGCTGGTCGATCCCCGATGGCAGAAGGTTGAAGTTTGTTGCAGGGGCTTTAAGAATAAGGAAAGGCTTTTCGGGATATATGAAAGTACACTTACAGTATAATTGGATACTTGCGGGGGTTTGAAGGGGATAGTATTAGTAGTTTTTCTCCAAAAAATCTTCAGGATGCCCAACTGCTTGTGGGACGCTCTCCTCGGCATCCATGCCACATGAATATCAAGCCTCTGCTTGACGGGACTAGAGAGAAGATCGTCGTCGACCTGCCAAGCCCTCGGTAGCCTAACCGACGACAGACTTCGAAAGCCAACAGAAGTGCCAAGGCAGGTTCAGGGTTTAAGGTTTTGTCGTTTGGGGCTCAAGGTTGCGGGTTTAGACATGAGAGAGCGCTGATGCAGCTGCATTTTTTGGAGTGTCAGCGTCTAAGCCACAAAAGTCAGCCCTGAAATGGAGATGCCACCACCACAACTTCCGCCTATATAAGTCGGCAACTATGGACTTAACTTTGCCACCTGAACCATCAGCGCTGTTCTTCTTTAGGGCTCCTTTTAGGTATAACAAACCCCAAATCCCTAGTCTACTCTTTCAAGGCCCCTATATTGAAAACCTCACTGCCGTGTCTCCTCAGTTGACCAAGCATCATCCGTGGCCCGGGGCCCATGGGTGCCGGAAAGGGCCTTTTGCTTTCGTGGGGTTCCCTCTGTTCGATGGCCCGGAACCTCCTAAAATGGAGGATGTACCGAATAACTAGGTAGGGCTTTGGGACGTTTTATCTGTTGCCTTATTGGGCTTAAGAGGATCTTATGTAGTAATATTTTTCAAAAAAGCTTTAAAAGCCCCACCTAGATAAGCCTTTTCCAGAGCGCACTCATCGAGAACGTCCGAAGCCTGAGATGACGAGGATGCCAACCACAGCCTCACGAGCCTCCGACGACGAGGTCGCTGGCGGCAGGCCGGTCCTTGGAGTTCATGTACGACAGGGCCTTAATAACTAGAAAGGGTTCGTAAAAAGGGTCCTATAAGGGATCTATAGTAAGGTTCTATGATATAGGGGCCTCAATAATTAGAATAGGGTTTTGAGACCCTTGACAATATAGTTATAATAAGGAGCCCCCAAAATAGCATAGGAGATTATTGAGGCCCCTATAGCACCCGAAGGTTTACGGATTTCGGGACCTGCGGGCTTTAGGAGGAAAGTGGCTTTCTGGTTTGAGGATTGTTGGCTTCAGGGTTAAACCTTAAACTCTAAACCATTAATTAGTCTAGGTGTTTGGAGATTTGGTGTTTCAGGGGAGGTTTTAGAGCTTGGGGCTTCCATATTTCGAAAGACAAGTGAGTTGGGGCGGGGGGAGGGGGGGTTCCGGTCTTTAATTTACCCTAAACCCTAAACCCTAAACCGGGACCCAAAAAGGAGCCCTTAAAAAAAACCTAAACCCTAAACCCTAAACCCGGGACCCAAAAAGGAGCCCTTAAAAAAAAACAACCTAAACCCTAAACCCTAAACAATTTTTTGGGTCTGAGGTTGAGGGTCAGGGCTCCGGGGGTTTGCAGTTTTGGTGTTGGGTTGCACATAGGACATAGGCGCCTGCATAAGTACCAACACTAAGTATTCCGTAGCGTTACTTCTTGTAGTTAGAAACAAAGTTACAGTATAACATACACTAAATTACACCAAAGCTCAAGAGAAGCCCCAAAGCATTATTTAGCATGGTGTTTGGGCGCAAAAGCCTTAAACTATGACTCCTCTCCAATCCCTACACCCCAGAGGTATTAAGGTCCCTATCTTCGGTTTGGATTGGGGTGGAGGGCCTTCGGTTTTGCAGCTTACGGTTCGGGGTGCAGGGTTCACCCTTTGGTTTAGGGTTTGTAGGGCCGATTTAGGGCTTCTGGCCCACTGTAAGCAACTCTGTGTGCTTTAAAGTTACCGTATAGCTCAAGGCTGAGGTGGTGGTGACTCTCAAACACTAACTTCCGAACGCCCGTAGGCTCCAAAACCTCAGACAAGATAGCTTCGACACCGGAGCAATCCCCCTAAACCCTAAACCTTATACCCTAAAATTTGAACCCGTAGGTCCACGACTCACGTGTCAGGCGGCAGACGCCTTCTGCACGCTACGCCACAGGACGCTCCGGCCCTTCGGATCGTTTCAAATACGCATGAATCACATGAAGTAGGGCTAGTTTCGTGAGTAGTACCTTTTGCCCTTTTTCGTTATTGGGGTTTACATAGGCATTTGCGTAAGGGTTTCTATTGGGATTTGCAATTCAAATAGCACCGCAAGATCAGCAAAGCATACATTCATTGGTTTGTAGTAGTCCTTGATGTTGCATGATTGCTCCAGGTATTGTGGGAGAATGATTTTAGGGGCTAGAGTGTTTCGCATCTAGTCGACAGCAGGATCTGATGTTAATCTGCAATCGAAAGTTCAGTTGCAACCCCAAACCCTAAACCCCAAACCCTAAACCACTAAACCCTAAACCCTAATACACATTGTTGGGGAGCCACTTCGGACAGGCATACAAACAGACCGTCACCCCAACTTTGAAAATCAAGCTCCTAAACCCCTGAACCCCTGAACCCTAAACCCAACATTCGCTTTGTTGGGCTCAGGGACCCCATGCCCAGAAATCTTTGACCTGCACCTAATCTAGGCGCCTTATAGTATACTATTTGGGGTTCCCTATTATAGTTGTAGTATAATACACCCCAAAACCCTGTTCCATTTATTAAGGCCCCTATATTAAAGGCCGAATGTCTTCAGCTACAGCATCGCCATCTCAGCCCACGCATCTCGGCTGCATCTTTTGCTTCGTTGTAGAGTGTCCGGAAGACGGATGAGAGATTTAGGATTTAGGGTTTAGGGGTTTAGGGCTTAGGGACCCTAAACCCTCAACCCTAATGCTGAGGGAGCCTTTCTGCTTCGTTGCCACAAACCCTTCACGGTGACCGGTTTGGAAGCAAGTGATACTTAGTACTTAGTACTCCCATCAACATCGTGGTTGGGAGGCACACAACCTCCTATCTGGCTATCAGGCCTCAAACCGCCGAGCATCTTCCTCCCCACCCTTATCCTCATCCTCATTCGCGTCCGCGTCCGGCAGTAGTGGCGGCAGTAGCAGCCGCAGCCGCACCACCGCCACCACCACCAGCACTGCCACCACCGACACCAGCAACACCTTTGCCATCATGTTCTTTGTATCCACTGTCATCGTCAGCATGGCCATCATCCTCACAAAGTTTGGTTGAGGATTTTCGGAACTCAGGAGCAAGCCCGTGCCTGGACGAGAGGGCTCCGTCTGCTGTCTGGGATGAGGTTGGGCAGCAGTTTTGCAAGCAGCTTTCAGGGTCTATATTACTTGAACTTAAAGCATTTTAAACTTCATGGTTCCAACATGTAGGACCATGTAGGGCCAATGTAGGGTATTTCGAGGGCACATCTTGCTTAGAGATAAGCAGGAACTAAGAACGTGCTAGGTTGCGGGCTTGCTGGTGGATGTTTCGGGCTTTCGGCGTGGCTTCGCGCCTGAAGTCGTAAACCTCCTGAGCTTCAATGTTTTATCACGTGGTCCACGACTCTGGCAGAGGTCCGGCCAGAACTGTGGAGGTTGGAAGCTCGTATTATAGGGGTCATAGTAGTTTAATACGGTTTTGGTGTAAATTGTACTATAACTAAAATAGGGAACACCCCAAAACAGTATTGGTAGTTATTTAGGCTCCTACATTAAGGTTTTTTGTTTCTACATGAAGAGATTTTTACCAGCAACTTCGAGTTTTGTCCGAACGCATTGAGCAGCCCAACTTCAGCTTCTGTGTCTTCCTGGAAGCCCTAAGGGTCCAAAGGATCCAATAATTAGGTACTTAGGTTTAGGATAGTAGTTATGTAGGTTACTATTTGGGAGAGTATATGATTATTAGGTACTTGGACCCTTAGGGAAATGGTTGAAGTAGCCAAACTGGCTGCTGTGGACCCCCCGTGCGACATCATCCCCAGCAGCCTTGTCGCCATAGCCCAAAGGGTCCAAACAAAGTACCTATATGGTAGAATGTAGGGTTTCTATGTTAGGAGTTACCATTATGATTTGGGGAAGTATTCCCCATAACAGTAGCAAGGAACCTTTGGGAGATAGCCTTGCTATTCTGCTCTTTGGAGGCTCTGGAAGGTAGAAACCCTAAACCCTAAACCCTAAGCTTGATTCTTACTCCTGGGCTCTGCTTTGGCGGGCTCAGGGTTTGGAGGGGTCGACTAGCAGGGGTTTAAGGGATTTAGGGTTTTCGGATTTAGGGGATTTAGGGTTTAGGATTTAGGGGATTTAGGGGTTTAGGGTTTAGGGGCTTTAGGGTTTAGGGTTTAGGGGATTTAGGGGTTTAGGGTTTAGGTTTTAGGGGATTGAGGGGTTTAGGGTTTAGGGGATTTAGGGGATAGGATTTAGGGGATTTAGGGGTTTAGGGTTTAGGGGATTTAGGGGTTTAGGGTTTAGAGGATTTAGGGGTTTAGGGTTTAGGGGATTTAGGGGTGTAGGGTTTAGGGGATTTAGGGGTTTAGGGATTAGGGCAGATCAACATCTAGATTATAGGTGCTTCGGAGTTCAGGTTTGCGCTGTTTTCTCTGCACAGCCGTTGCCTTTTGGACTTTCGGGTTGAGTGCCGTGCAGATTCAGCCCCACAGCCGCAGGTCTGTCCGCGTGGCGCCGAATGTTTACAGCTTTAGCCACTTGGTCACTTGGAGTGTTTCCTGTGTGAGAGCACTGGGTGGGGCAGTGGGGCTTTGTGCGCCCAGCTTGGAATCGTTTGCGGTTTCGAGTGCTTTGTCCTGACGGTCCCCTCATACGAAACACACGAAGCTGAGCCTTCCTGCCTTCTTACATAGCAGTGCCATACATCTAATTACAGACAGTTGTATACAGCAAGCTTATGCGGGCACTTAAGTACCGTTTATTAACATGTTTCATGACGGACCTACTTTGATTTGTTGTTTAAGGACATGAAGTTGGTGTTCGAGAAAATTCTGCACAACGTCGGCCAACAGTGCAGCCGCCAAGAACAGGTTTTCGGGCATTGAGGGTTAGGTGTTGTGGTGCCCTCAAACCCTGTCCATGTCCCTTAGCCACGAAGCTGAGCCTGAGGCCTTCAACAAGCCGGGCCAGCGGGAAGTTTCCGTAAGGAGGGATCCTATTATGCACCCGAGTTTTACGCCCTCAAGAGTATCGTTCTTCTGAGAAGTTCCCTGGGAACACCTGGCTTTTCAAACCCCCCCACTGCGAGGTGGGGTCTTGGGATCTTGCCTTGGCATTCGTCCCTGGAGGCGGCAATGCCTCGCGTTGACGGCTTTCTTGCGGTACTTGAAGGGGCAGGGGACTTAGTAAGTTGGTTATAAGTAGGGTTATAATAAGGGTAACTCCATTTAGGGCACTTATAACTCTACTTATAACCTACTTACTAAGTCCCCTGNGGACTTAGTAAGTTGGTTATAAGTAGGGTTATAATAAGGGTAACTCCATTTAGGGCACTTATAACTCTACTTATAACCTACTTACTAAGTCCCCTGCCCCTTCAAGTATAGGGGTGTCATCAGGAATTTGAATAGATTTCCGCATCGTACGTGTTGAAGCCCCACCCTAAATAGTACACGGGGGTCCTGAACCCTAAACTCAGCAGGCGATTCCGGTGCCAACAACAGCTGTTTGCCACCTCCGAAATGCTTGCCAATGTTTCATTTTAGGGCATTAGGGTTTAGGGGCAAATGTAGCAGGTCATGTATCATATGCTTTCAGATCGTCCCAAGACCACGCTCTCTGTGCTTTGAACCTGGCAATGTTAATTGAGATCAAGATGTGCCCAGGCTCCTGATTTGCAAAATAACTTCTTCACCACAATTGTTTAAACTCCTCCTCGTGCTTGTGCAGATATAGGCCAGGACACCTTGTACCGCACATGGGCTGACTCTGGCTGTCTTTGGGCCTCTCCCCATCATCACCGAATTATCCTAAACCCTGAACCCTAAACCCTAAACCCTAACCCCAAACCCTAAAACCCTAAACCCTAAACCTTTGAACCCTAAACCCCTAAGCCCTATAAACCCCTTGACCCCCAAACCCTAAACCCTAAGCCCCTTTTCCCTAACCCCCAAACGCCAAACCCCAAACCCGAAACCCTAAACTCGAAGTCCTTGAGGCTAGCGCTGGTCCTCCTTGCCCTCATGCCGATCGTTGCTGTGCCACCGGACGAGGCCTTGTCAACTTTCAGAATCTGCTCATCAAGCGTAATTCCCTAACTGTCCATCATGTACCCAAATAAATACTTTGGCCCCAAAGTGCTTCAATAGGGACAACTTCAAGGCCAAAGTGTATACTTTGGGTACATGGACATTAGGGATTGAATAGCGAAAATCGCCCAGTGGTTCCAACTTTGGGCTCTACATGAGTAGAGAAAATTACGACAGAGTGCGGGGGGCAAACCCCGAATGTCGGCTTATGGCATCTGGCATCGATGTGTCGTCAAGAAAAACGTCGGCGGCGTAGTCGTAGTAGAAGAAGTAGTAGTAGCAGCAGGAACAGTAGCAGTAGCAGTAGCATAGGCTACTGTATAATATGTGATATAGTGTACTGTATGAATGATATTGCGTAGAACAAACAGACTAGACTACGATAGACGGTAGCATGATCCATGCTACAGTGCAATGTGAATTCACCTGCGACTTGTCTTCCGAGGGTTTGAGGTCTAAAGTTGCGGATCGAGAGAAGTTTCTCGTAGTAGTGTATAATGCGATACTATTTTAACCCAATTGCATGACGTAGACCCCCCACTTTCCGATTATTTTGGATTCTGAGACTTGAAGACGGAAGCTTTCGGACAACTTTCTTGCGAAGCCTTGGCTGACATGTTCGCCTGTCGAGTAGTTTTTCCCTTGCCTTTGCAGTTACCGATAGATGCTGCGTGCCGCAATGTGCCCCCACAGACACAGCGGGCAAAGCGCCACATGGTAACTGATAGGACACCTCTCGAAGGTGGGAGATTGGGAGTCGCCACCCTAAGCCCTGAATCCTAAACCCCATCCTAAGTTGGAGATAGGGAGCCGCCGTTCGATTTGCAGGTGAGCTACAACAATGCCATGGGAGCCTGCGGCGATGCAGGTCAGATCGGGTGTCAATCAGGCATGGAGGTGAGAATCACTTGCAGTGAAGAAGCGAACTCCCTGGGCCCCAATCTTTCAGACGTCAGAGCATTCAAGGTGTCGTCTGGGAAGTTTGAGGCAATTCGGCTTGGAAAGGCTTGGGCATTCGGGAACTTCGGGTTCATGACGTAAGACGTCAGGGTGTGGCTTTTACACTTCTTTTTGGTCGGCAGAGGTGCGGCGACTCGTGCTAGGTCCTGGTTTCAGAACTCTGCCGGCCTGTAATAAGTGGCATGCATAAACTCTAAACCCGAGCCCTAAACCCTAGACCCTAAACCCTGAACCGTGACAGGACATTGGCAGCACTCCTTTGACATCTTGGCTGCAATGCGTCTGCACGCCGCGGTACCCGATACCATCAGCTGCTCTTCCCGCAGTCAGAGCGCAGGCTTCGAGTTGACATGAACTATTCCACGAGCTCTGCCATTCCTGAGCATCAGGCTGATTTAAGTCATTGCGATGACGCAGCAGCAGGAGGGCGAGGAGGAGTAGTAGTAGTAGTAGTAGTAGTAGTAGTAGTAGTAGTAGTAGTAGTATGTAGTAGTAGTAGTAGTAGTATATAGTATATAGTAGTAGTAGTAGTAGTAGTAGTAGTAGTAGTAGTAGTAGTAGTAGTAGTAGTAGTATATAGTAGTAGTAGTAGTAGTAGTAGCAGTAGTAGTAGTAGTAGTAGTAGGAGTAGTAGTGGAGTAGTAGGAGTAGTAGGAGTAGTAGGAGTAGTAGGAGTAGTAGGAGTAGGAGTAGTAGGAGTAGTAGGAGTAGGAGTAGTAGGAGTAGTAGGAGTAGTAGGAGTAGTAGGAGTAGTAGGAGTAGTAGGAGTAGTAGGAGTAGTAGGAGTACTAGGAGTAGTAGGAGTAGGAGTAAAAGTAATTAGGAGTAGCAGTAGTTAGCAGCAAGCAGTAGGTAGAAAGTAGCAAGTACCTGCAGCCTGAAAGGTTTCGGAAGCCAGCTTGCTGCCCTGGAGAAGCCCTCGCACTGGGAGCTCGCCGTTTGCGTGCAGCTCGGCCAAGCACTTAGTAGGGGCGTTAGGAAGTATTTTGCGAAAATTCTAATCCTTTAAAATCATGATATAATTCATTAAAATCATGATACGGTTAAGGAGCCCCTTTTTGCGTATTCAAGCACCCTTTCGTCCAGCGGCGGGAAGCACGCAGCCAAACAGCTAAAGCACCAAAAGGTAAACCCCAGAATCCCAAAGCCGTGAAAGGCCTTCAATGCAGGGGCCTCAGGAATTGGCAGCTTGCTGACTTTATGACGCCTCTGTATTTCCCTGTGCTTCAACACTTATAATGGAAGCTGCGAAATCAGAACCTGCTGAAGTTGGCTGCCCCATCGTAGCATGACGTGACCATCTACAGGCTCACTACGATGCGATGCTTCGAGGCAAGTGTGCGTTCCAATTCAGGGCACACTTCTGCAGGCGAAAGGTCGCAATATAGGAGCAGCAAGCAACAGGAGCACTATACCCTTTGACAGAACTTGTCGAATTGAGGTATGATTCAAGGTATGCTTGTAAATTCTAGACTCCTAAACCTTTAAATCCGAACTGTAAAGGCCCAAAGCACCAAACACCACAACCTAAACCCCCAAACCTCTAAACTCCTAAACCCCTAGACTTCCTTAGACCCTAAGAACCCGAAATTCCGAAACCCTAAACCCCAGACTTTCAGGTCGATGTCGACAGCTCCAGGCTTAGGAGATGGTCTGGTTCTTCATGACTTTGGGAGTTTCTGAAAGTAGGGGGCCCTAATCTAAGAATCTAGTACCCTAAATAGTAGGATCCTGCTTATTATAAGGACGCCAACATAAGGTACCCCTCATTTTCGGAAACCCCCCATTTGGGTTTTTAGAGCGGGCGGGGATCTAGGCTCGTTCACTACTTTTTGTTTGGTTTAGGGTTTAGGGTTAAGGATCTGGGATTTAGATATATTTTTGGGTTACAAGTAGGGTTTTGGGTTTATTTTCGATCAAGACTTGGTTGTTCAATAGGTGATGAGTTTGCTTCTGTTGTTTTCTAGAGTTTGTGGTCGGGAAGAGATACTGACTGTCGTTCCATGTGCCCCTTGAGCATGAGGACGAGACATTCGTAATTTGGCCCGCCCACTCGACTTCCATATGAGACAGATGAAACGCAAGTCGGGCAAGCGGGTATGTTCGTCTCCTACAGCCACAACATTCGGCAGTACAGGCTAGATACCAAGGAGCCGGAGAGCCTTGTAAAACACACACATACAAATCCACTGCGCACGCACGAACAGCCGATGCAGGTGCCGCCGAATCGGATTTGTTACAGCGCCACGCTGAGCGCCGAAGAGCCTGGCAGGCGCGATGCCAGCAACTGGAACACCGGTAGAGCACGAGTAGGAGGATGGGAGAAGGAACAGAAGTAGGAGGAGGGTCCCGGACCAGCAGCAGCAATAGCAGTAGTGGCCGTCGCGGTGGCAGCAGTAGCACTAGTAGAAGTCGTCGTGGTGGCAGCAGTAGCACGCAGCAGTGCTGGCAGTAGTAATAGCAGTCGTCGTCGTCTTCTCGTAGCAGGTGGTGGTGGTAGTAGTAGTGGTGGTGGTGGTGTTTTTCACCATCGTTGTCCTTGTCGTTGTCATTGCGGGTGTCGTCTTTGTCGGTGCAGCTTTTCGTCTGGAATTTGCTGCTGCCGCTGCTGATGTTGTGCTGCTGTTAATGCTGCTGCTGCTGCCGTTGTTGCTGTTGTTGCCTGGCTAGGGCAGGAGGTGTCGTTAGTCTCCGCGTCAGGTGCCGGAGGTGTCCAACAGGAGTATTTCCTCAGCTGCCGACTGGCCAAACCTGTTTTGCAGCACGAAAAGTCCCCCCCCCTCCTAACCCCGAAAAAAGGCTGTTGTGCCTGTTGCTGTTTGCTGTTTGCTGTTGCTGTTGTTGCTGTTGTTGCTGTTGTTGCTGTTGCTGCTGTTGCTGCTGTTGTTGTTGTGGTCTTCGTCGTCGTCGTCGCTGCATTTAGGACTCGGAGTTGCAGTCGGTGAACTGGACAGAGCGATAGTCTTCGATACAGCTGTGGTAGTTGCAGCTGGTTCCCGGGAGAAGGTCGTGCGGCATCGTAAGGACTGTATGAACGATGTCATGGGGAACTGTTTCAGATCCATCATGATGCAAGCTTTGGCAGTTTTGCACTCTTGACATCTTTGCCAACCTGCGATCTAGTTCGGATGGCGTTTGCTTCAGGAAGGGTCATCTGGTTTGTAGCTGACGCGCCCGTGTTCAGAAGTGAAGTGAAGCCATCCACCATCCGGATTTCCCGGTTGTTTGGAACCTTTCTTAAGATCCGCCTTAGGCAGTGGCGCATTGCCGTGCAGCTGTTGCGAGACATGTGCAGTGTCCGAATTTTTCCAGATGAGCCTTGCCTTCGTTGCAGTCGCGGCCCATTCAGTGCTAGCCTGGTGTCCCTACATCCTTGCTCACCGTAAGACATCGCTTGCTGAGTGGGAGACTGCTTCTTACATTCAAGCATGGGCTGATGGTTAAGCTGAGGGTAGGAGGGAGACAGCCAGTTTTCCCCAATGTCTGCATGATCAACTCTTCGGGATTGCAACCCCAGATTGCACTTGGGGCGAGGAGGCCTGGCAAGTGGATGATGTACGCATGCCCATTTCCCCGGACTGTGCTGAAACCTAGCAGACCTAGCAATGAAGCGCAAGGTCAATGATCAACAGCGCCATTGCTCCTCCTGCTATGGCTTACGGTATGCACTTCTGGCAGTGTACACTTGCAATCCCTGTTCAAGCTAATTTGGCTCTTTCGTTTTGCCGTATCATCTTGCACGACCCTAAGCCCTAAACCCCAAACCCCAGCCCTAAACCCCTTCGGCGGAAAAAGGAGCGTTTAGAAAAACAAACTAAACCCTAACCCTAAACCCTAAAACCACTCAACGGCTCAGGAGATCAGCCAAAGCAGCGGTCTCAGTGCGTGTGAACGTGGCGGCCAGTGGGCCAGGCCGACTACAGCCACATCATGCTTAAGCTGGAGCCTATTATTGTTATTATTATTATCACTATTATTACTACTACTATTATTGTATTACTATTACGATTGTCATTGTGAGTATACTAGGAAACATAGACTATGTTTCGTTGTAATGAACTTGTTGGGTTCGCGTTGTCGCAGTACTAATTCACCGTTTTCCAGAGTCTTAGGTTTGAGACAGGTCCCTAAACCCTAAACCCTAAACCCTATAGTTTGGCCCAGGGTTTGAGTTGGAGCTTTAGCAACCCAGACCCGGGGCAGTCTGTTTAGCTTCGTTGCCGGCAGGAGCGAGTGGCAGCAGTAGAAGTCGTAGTCGTCGTCGCCGTCGTCGTCGCCGTCGTCGTGTGGCAGTAGAAGGTGGAGGAGTGGGACGTGTTGCGTGTGCGAGGCGTAGGAGCAGGAGTATAGGAGTAGGAGAAGGAGAAAATGTAGGAGCATCAGCAGGAGGAGGAGGAAGAGGAGGGGTAGGAGCAGGAGTAGGAGTAGGAGTGGCGGTAGCAGAGGGGTTAGGAGTAGGAGTAGACGTTGTAATCGTAGCAGTAGCAGCAGCCACTAGTGTATCAGCAGTCGTATCAGCCTCTGGGTTTTTGCCATGATCCCTGTCGGGCTTGGCAGGTCCATGCAGATTCTACAGCGAATGCCCGCGTGCAGGCTGGTGGCTACCAGCTGGCATTTCTGTGCATTTCTAACGACAGAATCTGTAACCCTGTAGGGGTTTTGAAGCAAGCAGAGGTGGAGGAGTGTGGGAGATTCAGGGGACGTTTGTTGGCTTCAGAGGTCCACTCGCATTACAGGAAATGATAGGACACTTAACCTTGTCTTCTGCATTACTATAGGCGCCATAATGATTACCCATACTATTTTGGGGGTTCCTTATTATAGTTATAGTATCATGGGCCCCAAAACCCTATTCTAATTATCAAGGCCCCTATATTAGTGCTTTGCACTTGTTCGGACCCGCGTCTGGCGCAAGCCCCGTCGCAGGATCACTCCCAATGATTTCAGCTACAATGGTGCCATCAGCGCCTGTGCCAGCGACTTCGATGATCAAGCGGCTACTAGGACTCTGTGGTATCTCCGGACAACCATTTCAGAGTGTTTTTCGGCTGCTTCCCGAACTAAAAATGTCACATCAAGGGTGCAACTTCGAACTTCAGGCCTTCATCGGCTAACTCAAAATTGTCTCAGCAGCCGCTAAAGTGCATCCTGCTTCGACGATGTGCTGCACACATCCTCCCAAACCCTGCACCCTAACCGTATATAGTATGGTCTTTGGGCCCAAAGCCTTAAACTATGAGTCCTTAGAGCCTTTGGCGAAGTGCCCAAATAGTATAGTAGTATTTTGAACACCCTTAGACCAAGAACATCCGTGCCTGGCAAGCCCAGAAATCCCAATATTCCTTCGTTAAGGAATAGAAGTTGGAATGTAGAGGCTTCAAGATTACGATTTAACGTAACAGTCCGTAATTAAGGAATATATTTGCGGAGTATTCCTTGAGGGGCATTGGGCTCTTTGGGAGGTACGGAGGTACCCTAAACTTTCCTAAACCCTAACCCTAAACCCTAAACCCAAATTAGTACCCTAGTACCCTAGTACCCGAGACCTAAAGGCGGCGGTGGCTGGCAGCGGGCTTTGCGGATGGAGGGAGACATGGTCTCCCGGCAGACCTGGGTTTTCTGGGTTTAGGGCTTAGAGGGTTTAGGATTTCGGGTTTCGGGTCAGGGTGTATAGGGTTTAGGATTAGGGTTTGGGTTTAGGGCTTAGAGGGTTTAGGGTCTATTGGGGTTTAAAGGGTTTGGGCTCAGGGTTTAAAGAATTTAGGGTTTAACGGGTTTGGGGTTTAAAGGGTGCAGGGTCTAAAGGGCTTAAAGGGTTTAGGGCTTAAAGCGTTTAGGGTTTGGAGGGTTTAGGGGCCTCGAAATTGTAGGGGTTCTTAAGGATTTCGGATCCCATGTTTGACTGCCGAGGTTGGTTTAAAGTTTAGGAGATGACAGGTTTGGAATCCTCAAGCTCACGGAGCTTGCACTTTGAGCTGCTGAGGTTTCGTGGCATATACCCCCTTATTTTCCTCCAAGAACTTATACCGTAACGGACTCCAGAAGCCCTATTCTAATTCCCGAAATGCCTTGTATACGTAAACCAAAATATACACCCAAAGCCCTGTGACCCTGTCCGAACGCCGGAGTGACCCTAAACCCTAAACCCTAAACCCCTAAATGAGGCCCATGATCGTGTGGTGCTGGACGAGATTGGCCACAACAGCCTTCTCGGCTCGTGTGAGGTGGGGGTTGCCTGGGATCCGAAACCCATCTAAGCCCTAAACCTGAACCCGAAGCCCTACAATCAAGAGCCCTAAACCCCAAACCGTAAGCCATAAACCCCTAAATCCTACACCCAAAGACTCTAAAGCCCTAAACCCTAATTCCTAAAAACTAAAACCCTAAAAATCCTAAGCCCTAAATCCTAATCCTAGAACCCTAAACCCAAAGCCCCAACTCCTAAAACCCTAAAAATCCGAAGCCCAAAGACCCCAAACCGTAAACCCTAAACCCAAAGCCCTAGACCTTTAAGGCCTACAGCTTTGTAGTGCCCTTGTGTTTGGCCCTTCGGAGCGGCTGTGCTGTGACGGTTTAGCGTTTGGGCTTGCGCTCTCGTCAGCATGTACTCCCGCCCCAACCACCCCAACTATTCTCAAACAGGGTTCAGGGTTCACTCCCCAAACACCCCTCAAGGGGGGCTTTGCCTTCGCAGCTCTGCATTTGTTTGACATTTCTTGGCGAAGCACAGCTGAGATGGATTGGTGTCGGGTTGTGGGTCTTCGCGGCCTGTGCCGGCCGCTCGACGGGAAGCAAGGGTTTCCAACAAACAATGCGCACCCTGTCAGGGTTGATCGAAGCTTCCAGTCACGGCAGGCCGGGTCACTGCAAGGCCTGAAACCCCCTCCAGGGCGCTGGCTTGCGCGTTGGCGGAAGGCCCGAGAGGTCTTGGGAAGCCCCCTACACCGAGGTGCCGGGTCCACCAATCTGCCAGCCTGAAGCCCCAGACGCCCTCGTTGGGGGTACCTCCAAACACAAGCGACGCCAACGGTGGGTTTGGGTCCATGTTACGCAAGACATTACCCTCCCACACCGTTCTGACGGGACGCTCGGCCGGGGGCCTGATAGCGCCCATGTAAATGGTCAGCGGCGCTGTCGGCAGTTTAGGGTTTAAGGGGTTTTGGTGTACCACACTTGAATACTTTCTTTTGGACCTGTTCCGCAAAGGAACCATGATGAAATTAAAATCTATGCTTTTCTCCCTGGTTACTCCAAAGTCCAGCCGCGGAACGGCGAGATGGGGAGCTAACATGGGTACTTTTAGGGCTACTCTACGGGTTGCATTAAGGGTTACGATAATGGAAGCTTAGACGGGTTACTGTAAGGGTACCCGAATTTTAATATAGATTTTGGTTTAAGGGTTACCAGAAGGGTACTTGAAGGGAACCATTTTTGTCATGAGTCCCGAACAGTTCATGGGGCCTGAGTGGCCTCCCATGCGTGGTCTCCGAGTTGAGCCGAAGTTAACGGCCAAGAAACGTCAACCCAACATAAGCCGCTCAACCCAAAACCTTCAAAGCTCTCCGAAAACGTCTTCAACTAGCATGCAGAAGAGTGAAGAGAGATTTCCCTGGTAGTGAAGGTATTAACTTTTGACGAACGCCGGCCATGATAGACGAAACAGAAGTCTCACACTCACCTTGAGATCCCAATACCCGTTAATTAAGGAATATGCCTTAAATCATAATATTAAGCCCCCCTATAGTTTGAGAGGTATGTTCCTTAATTAAGGGGTATTGGGATTTCTGGGCACTCTCATATCAGCCCTTCCAGGCGGCAGGTGCGTGGGCCCTGGCGTTGTCTTTGCTGCTCCGCGTGGGACTCTGCCGGTGTACACCTGATGACATCAGCAGCTCGACGTCCGGGCTTGCACCAAGTGTGCTTCGGGTAACAATCTTGGCCCTGAGCTCTGAACCTTACTTAAACCACTCAAAAACGGCAGGAGCAGCCATGTGATTAACCCAGTCAGTGGGGATCTTTGCATTTTTCCGCAACTTCTACCCAGAGCCGTTTAGTGGAGCTGGAAGATGACTAAGTCAGATTACTGTAGGGTTGGAACAAATGCTAATTCTCTCCTTATGGTTCCTAATTATAAGTATACGACAAGATGCGCCAAAAGCCTATTCTACTTCCGAAGGCCCTTGAATTAGGCGTCATCGTCCTTTTCCTGGACTTCCTGTCATTGCCTTTCTCCTGGATTGACCTCTGGGGTAATGCTCTTCACTTACGAGGTATTGCTTGGGGCTTGGAGTGGTGTGCCCCAAGCCGTAGAACTTTCAGCGTCTTCATCGCTCAAGGCTACAACAGTGCTTTGCCTGCCTGCGGTCGTGCTGGTCGCTGGCAGTCAACGCTGAGGTGCTTTTGAGATTGCGGCGGGGACAGCGTATACGAGTATAATTATGATCCGTGCTGTAAATATTAGCAGGTGCAAGGAAACACAAAATACATAGGTTCACGAGTGTGTAGATATATATATATATATATGTATATACGCAGATACACATATACATTTGTGTCTATATTTAGCATACATGCACATGTGCACGTCCGTACATCTCCGAGCTGGTGTGTGTTATGTCTGTTGTGTGTGTGTGTGTCTGGCTGCAAAGGTGGGGGCAGTGCTGCGTGATGCTAGGCAGCCCTAAGCCCCAGAGGTTGTCTTGCATCACACCGTGCTTGGTGCGGAAAGGCTGATGCAGGCAGTTTGGCTGGCACGCCTGACCCCGAGCAAGCTAAGCTGCCTGGCGGTCGTCCAAGGCTTAATGCAGATGTAGGAGTATTCAGTAGTATGTACGAGTGTGTCATTTGTAGTCCCAAGTGCGTTGCTACCACTTCCTTGTTTGGCATTTTGGACCGCCGAGCATGTTTTGACTGCAGCCACGCAAAGATTGTCGCCACGGCCAGCCGTGAGACCATCATTACCACTGTCAGTAAACTTGTCGTACTTTACTTGTTTTTCTTCCGGGAGTTCCTGTTATAGTCACTCCTGCTGCTGCTGCTGCTGGTAGGTCTGGTGGTAGCGGTGGTGGTGGTGGCGGCGTGGTGGCGGCGATGGTGGTGGCGGCGGTGGTGGTGGCGGCGGTGGTGGTGGTGGCGGCGGCGAGGGCGACTCGGACTTCGCTTCAGTATTGCAGGTGGTAGTGCCAGTCGTGCCGTTGATGCTGGTGGCGGTTGTGGCGATTCTTGCGCTGATAGTCGTGATTCACCGGCGTTGTTTCTGCTGTCGTTGTTGTTGGTATTTGCACTGCTGCTGCTGCTGCTGCTGCTGCTCCTGCGCCGACAGTCGTCGTCGTCAACATCATCTTGCTGTTTCTTCAGCGCCGTCATCTTATGCTTGCCATGCAAGTCCTAACGCCCGATGGCAGCATTGAGGCTACAATAGCGCTGTGGCTTCTTGGGAGCAGCGTGGAGCCAGTCGCTAGGTTATCGACTTGCTGTAGGAAGGGGAGTGGATTCCTTGGAGTGCTTGACGGTGAGGGTCGAGGTTAGGGTCTCAGGGCTGTTCTGCTTAATTAGGGTATAGGCTTTAGGGGTTGTGGCTTTATGGCTATGTTTGATTGCTGTTCATAGTCCTTATCGAAGAGGACCTGTTTCGCAGTGCACATGATGATGTGCAAAGCAGCCAAGAGAGGATTTAGGGTCCTGGGTCTAGGATTTAAGGTTCAAGCTTTCAGGAGTTAGATATTCGGGTCTTCGAGGTGTGGGGTGTCGGGAAGTTGAGAGTTTTGCTAGGTTCTTGAGTAGTGCCCTTTTGCATTTTTTGGTTTAGGGTCCCCTTATTGAATCTGAGTATTAGGAAAAAGGGTACCCTTATTATAAAGGGTCTACTTAGGAACCTAGTTTGGGATTATAATAAGGTTTACATGACACTGAAGTGGTGGAGTTGTTGCATCGCAAGACAAGAGCACGTCGAGTCATAGCTTGCTAGTGTAGGGGCCGTAATAATTCGAATAGGGTTTTGGGGGTATAATGTACTATAGTTACAATGAGGAACCCCCCAAAGTGCTATAGGTACTTTAGGCCCGTATATTAGTTGAAGAAGACAGTGTGAACAACTCAGACAGACGCTTCCTCCAAGCAGCCGGTACCTTGAAACCCCCAGACACCGAAAAGGAGCTTTGGAAAAAGCGGCGTCGCAATATGGGCGCGAAGTAGTAGTATGTCTATTAAAGGACCGAGCCTTTCAAACAGGGACACTCAGTTCAAGGAGCCGTAAACCCTAGACCCTAAACCCTACAAAATAGTAGAGTATGACCCCTTAACTAGAGGGTACAACCCTGAAAACAGTAGGTTTTTGGATCCCCAGATAGACCCCAAATCCAAGTCCTCCCTGGAGCCTAGCGCTTGCTCCGAGCCTCGCACTGCCATCGTTCTGAGTTTGCGTTAAGCCGGCACCTTAACTCAGACCCGAGCACCCTGCAACCCGAGTTACTGGCTCTAGATCTTGAGGGTTCAGGGTTCGAGGTCTGGGGTTTAGGGGGTTAGGCTCTAGATTTTAGGGCTTAGGGTTGAGGTGCTTCAGAGTCTCCAGAAATCGGGGTTCTGGTCTCTGGTCGTGGAGTTTCCACGATTTTAGTTCAGCTTAACTGAATTTGAGAATGGGCAATCCCCGCGAAGAATTCGTCTGAGCCCAGGCTGTGAAATTCATGCTGGATTTCTCTTGCTTGGTTGCAGTCCCTCGCAGAGAATTTTTTTCCATAGAAGTTTGCTAGAGCAAGGACCACCAACATTTAGCAGGAGAACTGTTATCGAGCAATTCTCCTGTCGAGACATGTCGGTATAAGTTTTGCAGTCGAGGGTAAACCCTGCGAGCGAACAAAACCAAGCAAAAGGAACTGGGGGCAACCTTCCTCCCAAGCTCCCCAGTCTCGGCACTTGATCCACGTCCTGAGTACTGAAAGCACCCCATCCTTTCCAGCCCATAACGAATTGCAACGCATAGTGTACCCCTTTGCTTCGAATGTTTAGGCACCCTTATAGCCCACATCCTCCAGATCAAGGCTCCACGTGCTGGCAGCCTGCGCGCACCCATCGCAGCCACAGCTTGCCGAAAAGTTGGGAAAATGCGCATTGTGGTAGGGTCGAGATCGGAGCCTGGGCTTCGTCTTTAGGGTGTGACTGTGATGTTCAACCCTGAACTCTGAACCCTATACCCTGTACCTTGAGTGACTAGGATAAGATCCACCATCGAAGCCAGTCCTATACCTGGAATCCTAAGCCCCAAGCCCTAAATTCTCAAGCAAAAACTCCAAAAAGCCCCAAAGTCCTAAGCCCCAAACTCCGAGCCTGGAAGTAGGTGTTATGGTTTGAGGATTAGGAGTTCAGTATTTGGGTTTAGGACATGGTGACATGCTAATTGCACTGACCATGGCATGAACATCGCGTTTCCATTGACAAGGTCAAAAAATGTTAATTGCAGCTTGGGACAACAATTGAGTGTCTTGATGCGCGACAAAGGCATTCCAAGGACACCAACCTCGCCCTACGTGAGAGACGCACGGGTCGCATGCGGATGCAGTAGGATCCTCTCTTATGGGTAGTTGTCAAAATTATGGTCCCTTTTTGGGTCCCTATTATAGTACGGCACCTATTATTTAGGGTACCCAAAAAGGGACCCATAATTTTGACAACTACCCTTATCCATGTGGTGTCCTGTGCGTGGTTTTTGTGTTTTGTGGACATCACCCTAAGGGTCTAAGTACCTAATTATCATATACTCTCCAAAACAGTAACCTACAAAACTACTATCATAAACCCGAGTACCCGATTATTGGGTCCTTTGGACCCTTAGGGTTAGGGTTGAGGCCTCATCCTCAGCACCAAACTGTTCTCCGGAAGCCTCTGGCACGATAGTACCTTTTGATGAATCCTAAACCTTGAACTCCGAAACCCTAGACCTTACGTAATTGACTGTTCGGAGGCTTAGGTAGCCTGCCCTAAGCCCTAAACCGTAAACCCGAAATCCAAACCTTAAACCCTAAACCCCTAAATCGGGAACCCCAAACCCCTAAACCCTAAACCCTGAACCCTGAACCCTAAGAAAGCTTTGCGTATTTCGAAAGCCAGGCGAAGGCGACTTCACCGTGGAGGTGGGGGCTTGATCCGACCCTGAAGCCCCACTGGGTTTAGGGCCTAGGGTTTGGGTGTTTTAGGGGGTTTAGGGGTTTAGGGTTTAGGGTTTGATTTTTAGGGTTTAAGCGGTTTAGGTTTAGGGTTTTGGGGTTTAGAGTTTAGGATTTAGCTACCTCCACATCCCAAAACCTCAAAACCCCAAGGGCCAACACCCTAAACCGAAAACCCTCAAACTGCAAACCCTAAGCCCGGAAAACCCCTTAGCACCAAACATAATGACACAATGATCTATCCGCATTAGACTAGTACATTTCTATTGTTACTATGACTATCCCTTGAAAGATCGAGGTTGTAAGGTGGAGGGTTCAGGGCTTTCAGTGTTTAAGCTGCAGATTTCGAGTATATAGGTTTTCTAGCCCAGGTATCAGAATCTAGGCTAGGGCTCAGGCCAGTTCTCAGGGTTGTGGGTAAGCACTTTGATTCCAAGAGCTTTTCGGCAATACCTCAACGAAGGGTTTTCTTTCATGTCTCAAGGTTTACCCTAAGGCTCAAAATAGCCCAAAAGCCTCATATAGTATGGTCTTTGAGCCCTAAAGCCTGAAAATATGAGTCCTTAGAGTCTCAAGGTTTAAAGTTTGGGGCTTGCACTGTACGGTTTCAGTCCAGAGCATGGCCGCGTTTCTCTCTCGGTCTCTCTCACTCTCTCGATCTCTCCCCCTTGCTCTCCCTATCCCTCTCTCTCTATCTCTCATTCTCTCCCTCTCTTCCTGTATTTGCTTTTGCCGTGTAAAGTTTTTTTGTAGGTGTAGACAAGGAGACAGTTACTTGTATGAATGGACAGCCATCCAGGCAGAGATTGTACTGTCGGTCACTCGCATGGCCATGCATAACAGAGAAGAGAGAGAGGTGGAGCCTTGGTCAGTTAATTCTAACTGATCAGAATGCACACGTGCATACATACATACATACTTACTTTTTTGACATACATATATACATAAATGCAGACATACATCCACACACACACACACATGCACACATACACACAGACTCGTTCAGACCACTTCTAACATCACCAAAGTCGGCGTTAATGGTAGCTGCCACGCAGGCGCCAGAAAAATGCACCAGTCGAAAGCGTCAGCTCAGCCGCATTGAAAGAGCCCTCAACCCTGAACCCGAAACCAAGACAAAGCCCAAAGCCGCAACCCTAAACCCTAAACCCTAAACCCTGAATAACCCCCCCCCCCTGCCAAACAGACTCTCGTTAGATAAACCCGCTGTAAATCAGCCGTTGACCGAAAAAACGAATGCGAGATGCACCGCAGAGCGACCCTGCTAGATAGACCGATGAATGTTAGCATCGTAGCAGTAACAATAACACTCGTGACAATAGTGAGAATAGTAATGAAAGCAAAACTAGTTAGGGCTTTGGGACATTTTATATTTTCCCTTATTGGGCTTAAGGATCTTATTTACTAATATTTTTCAATAGCTTTAAAAGCCCCACCTAGAAAAATAGAAAATAGTCACAAGAATAAGTGGCCAAAGCCGGAGACCCCAAGATCGGGGTTGAGTTCGAAAGCAATTTTAGCGGATGCATGGGGGTAGGGTGGGGGTTAGAGGGGACTAGGGTTTAGGGTTCAGGGTTCAGAGGTCTACTGTAGGGGTCGATATAGTTAGGTTTGTTTTATTTCCTTGAAGCGGTCGATATAGTTAGTATTATCATCCCCGTGTAGCTTCTAATAGCAGTAAAGTGTGCTGGCATACTATATCCCGAAGCTTTAATCTGTCTTATTCCAATTGTCGCATAGTGCTCCTTGCCTTTCGCGGGGGCTTCTGTGGTCGGGTTCAGAAGTTAATGGCTTTGGGTCTTTGGGGTTTGGATGGATTTGGGGTGTAATGGCTCAGGTTTCGAGGTTTAGATGTTTCTGGTTTTAGGGTGTCGTTGAGCATGACATGTTTCGCTAGAACTCAATGAAAACGACACGTCCCTGCCAGGCAGATCGGCCCAAAGTGAAAACTCTGACCGACGAGCTTTTGCACCTTGTCCGACACGATAATGTTGGTGGTTGAGGGTCATGAGTTACGATGCATTGCGCAGAAGGTTACATACTTGACTGTGCAAGAATCTGCTCGAATTTTGCAGTCGGCCTCTCAGTACACGCTAGCACATTCGTCTTACACCGCAATATTTCTACACTAGGATCGATCATGGAAGGTTCTGTGATGAAGTGATCGGGCTTACTTCCATGACGGTGTTGTTTTGTGTCATCAAGCTGCAAACTGTGAGTGGTCCTGCACGGTGTTCAATGTTGTAGTACGACAGCATATGCACTGCCAGTAGAAAGATTGACACGCCGTCATGTCATGCATGAGGCTGGGGTCATCACGTTGAGTCCAAAGAGCGTCCATTAGTCGTTCCTTGTCAACCGGGCCGACGGTATCGACAGCTTGTATTTTGGCAGTGCTGGCTGTTGTTGTTCCAAGTTTCGTGCTTTGGCAGTGAGCCAGTTTACTCCGAATTTCATGATGACGCACGTGTGCACGCGGGTGTGCATGTGTGTGTGTGTGTGTGTTTGTGTTTGTGTGTGCATGTGTGTGCGCGCTTGTGTCCGAACAGATTCTTCCCTGCATCTATCTTTACCTGTTGTCTGTCCGTCTGTCCGTCTGTCTGTCTGTCTGTCCGTCGGTCTGTCTGTCCGTCTGTATGTATGCAATTGTGCGTGCCTGTATGTAACAATGTTTATCTAAATCTACATTTGTATGTATGTATGTACGTATGTATGGATGTATGTATTTATGTGTGTGTGCATGTGGCATTCATGAATGTATGTCATTATTTTTGCATGTATGCATGTATGTACGTATGTAGGTAGGTAGGTATGTGTTTATGCAACTTTTGCATGTATACATAGGTGTATGTACGTAGGCATGCACGCATACGACAAGCATGTACATCGTATTGCGCTGCTTTCAAACTCTACTGTGTAGTCCATCGAAGCTGCAGCACAAGGCCATGCCATGANATACATAGGTGTATGTACGTAGGCATGCACGCATACGACAAGCATGTACATCGTATTGCGCTGCTTTCAAACTCTACTGTGTAGTCCATCGAAGCTGCAGCACAAGGCCATGCCATGAACTGGAGATAGGGCTTTAGATCGTAATCTTGACTTGTCGACCCACTGTTGCAGGCACCTTTCTGGATTGAATCGTTTGACTACGTAGCAGTTGAATATTTCAGACAGCACTTGTAACCTTCCGAGGCTACGGACACGTATAGCGAACCCCAAAAGGCTGGAACAGGATTTAGGATGATTGGTGCTGGTTGTGTCCTAATGGCATGAGGATAATGATGTTCCAACCTTCTGGCGTTTGCCTGGTGACACCATATAGTGCAACTGTAGTGAACTGAGTTTTCAGTGATATTGAAGCACCACAGTCACAGCGCACCATGGCTTGATGCCGTGTGAGATCGTAGTGCACTGTGCTGCACAGCTACATATCCATGTAGCATATAGTGAGATTAGGTATAAATCGCAATGCATAAGAAAAACTTCAAACATACAAGGTTCCTTGCAAGATACTGGGGTCAACGAAGTGCATAATGCAAGTCATCGCAAGCGAAGTCAGCCTGGCTGAGGAAGCTGAAATGCCACTCTCTGTGGCTTCGTCGTCCCTCGGCCAGAAGTTCCTGTGATTCAGGAGTGTGTATGAAGGTAAGCAAGGCTAGTGTGATCAACGTTTTGGGTTTCTCTTCCCTGAACCCTAGACCTACGTTTCTGCAGTCTTATTCGTCTGCTTCTTTTGGGGACCCCCCTTGCACGTCGCTGCGCGGAGTCGAGGGTCAGCTTGCGAAAGCTTGGGTACCTTGTGTAACTTTACGGGACACGCGAGATGCCCGAGCATCTCGAGTCCTGAACCCGGAGGCCCGCCGGAGTGGCGAACTTCTGTGCATCCAAGCAGGTACCCCAGTGCAGATGCTCCCGTAGATGAGAGATATCCCCCCACAGGCCCCGAGACCAAAACATCGTCTGCGGTTCAGGGTATAGTCCTGATACCATAATTTAGGACCCGAAGTCGTCGCAACTGCCCACCACGACTACGACCACTGAGCACGACCAAGACCACGATCATGACCAGGACCTACTACGACAACCACGACCACCACCGCCTCTGCGACCGACCAACGACCACGACCACCATGCCTGCGACCACGCCTGCGACCACGACCCACGACCACTCTACCACTGTACCAGACTGCGATGCTACCATGCTGTGAACCTACCACGCAACCACTACCACCGCCACTGCCTCTACGACTTCTCGTGGTAGTAGTAACTAATAATTGGTCACCATTATTGCTGTTGCTATCAATAATTTCTTCTTCTTATTACCTCTACTACTATTACTACTACAGTACGTAGCAGCAGCAGCAGCAGCACCGCTCATTCGGCTTCCCGAGCTCAGCAGGTGAAATGCTGAACTGGCGTTTCTACCAGCCTCCTGTCCGAGCTCGAAGCAACGATTGGTTTCGGATGTATGGAAATCTGGGTTTAGTGCTTTTGGTTTTGGGTTTAGGTTCAGGGAGTATACTCCCTGAACCTAAACCCAAAACCAAAAGCNGCTTTTGGTTTTGGGTTTAGGTTCAGGGAGTATACTCCCTGAACCTAAACCCAAAACCAAAAGCACTAAACCCAGGTTTCCATACACCCGAAACCTATAGGGTTTGGGGTTGGGGATTTGGGGTGTTTAGTTTCTGTAGGACCGAGGATCTTTGGGTTGGGGATTTGGGCTTGTTGCCCCTGGCGGCTGTATCTTCCAAGTTTAGTTATAGTTGTTCAGGAACCACAAAGTTTACGTTTCGTTTATGTATGTATGTATGTACATAATATGTATGTATGTATAGAATATGTATGCTGTATGCATAAATATGTGTTGTTTGTTCATATGAAGCCTACAGTTGTCTGGCCTTAACATAATCCACAACAGCCCATCAACACCAGTTTCGTTGTTCTAGCTGTGCACCCGTCCCAAAACTTGATAGTTCTGGCGCCCTCCTCTTACACCGACCCCAGACCCTAAACCCTGACCCCGAAGAACCTACGTTTTTCAGGACTTATACAAGGAAATCATATTAAGGAACCATAAGAAGGTAGGTTTTTGGTGTGAAAGTAACCCCTGCTTCTTCCGCGCCGCAGCACCCTTAACCTGCATCCAAACCTAAGACGCAAACTCCAAACCCTAACCCTAAGGCTCAAAATAGCCCAAAAGCCTTACATGGTATGGTCTTTAACTGCATTGGGGATAACAAGAGCCCCGCACGGTTCACGGGTACGGAAGTTCCCAAAAAGGGTTTAGGGTTTAGGGTTTAGGGTTTTTGCGGAGGCAAAGGGTTAAGAGTTTGATTGGAGTTGGAGTTCTGGCTGTAGGGTTGGGGTTCAGGTTTCCGGGCTCAATTGCTTCGGGGGTTTAGGGTTGTCGGGCCCAGGGCGCGAGATCTAATTGAGGTTTCGGGTGGGTTTCGTGGAATTTGGGAGTCAGGTACGAGACTTTGCTTCATGGATCTTCGGATCCGCTATTATTAGTGCTAAGTCTTGTTATTCTTATTATTATTACTATGATTCTTGGTATTAGTATCATGTCCAACGGGTTTAGGGTCTAGGGTTTCCAGCGATTTGTAAATCTTACACCCAAAATCCCAAGCCAAGAGCCAACCACCGAAGAGTGGAATGTTCCCTAAACCCTAAACACTAAGCCCTAAACCCCTATATAAACCCTAAACCCCTAAACCCTAAACCCCTAACCCCTAAACCCTAAACCTCTAAACCCTTGAACCCTTATAAATCCTAAAGGCACCTTGAAACCCTAAACCCGGAACCCCACGTCTGTGTCGAGGTCGCTCTTTCCCAGGGGCCAGGGCCATCCTCAGAAGGCTGAGGAGGAGACGGTTTTGGGTTCAGCGGTTTTATGTTTTAGGGCTTAGGTATAGGGTTTAGGGTTTGGGGTTCAGGGTTTTTATGTTTTGTATAATGATACTAATACCAATAATCATAGTAATAGTATTAAGAATAACAAAACTTAGCAATAATAATAGCGATACTAATATAGGGTGTAGGTTTTTATGTTTTAGTGTTTATTTTTTCGAAGGTCTAGGGTGTTTGTGTTTGGGGGTTTAGGGTCTAGGCTTTTGAAGGTTTAGGGTTTTTGGTGGTTAAGAGTTTAGGGTTTTGATGGTTTAGGGTTCAGGGTTGTTATGTTTTGGGGTTTAGGGTCTCGATGGCTCAGGTTTTAGGGCTTTGATGCTTTAGGGTTCAGGGCATGTCTGTGTGTATGATTATTCGCCGATGGTGCTTAATCCGACCTTTTCCTGGCCTCTGCCTGGAGAGAATTCATGCTTCTGCGGCAGCAACAATGTAGGTCGCAGACTGTAACTTCGCCGTCTCCGATGTTTCCCTGCATCCCCACTTCGGGAGATCCTGCATGTAAATCTCGCAGAAAAACCACGACTGTCATAGGGACCCTTAGGGGGGTTGGGGGGAAGGGGGGTAGGGGACTATACTTCCTTAAATAGGCCGTACTAGGTCCTTATTATGGGCATTAAGGCCCCCAACGCCTAGGGGTGTCCTTATGAGACTGGGAATCCGCATGACATCAGATGCTGTGCAAGACGACTGCAGTCTACGCCATTCCTACAATCACCATGCCAAGGAACTGAGGCAGGTAACTCAGCCATTTCCACTGTCCATAGTTTCCATTGCATTATACGAATCAAACCAAATCATCTGCTGCTGCTGCTGCTGCCTCAAACAGATAGACTGTTGCCTGATGTATTTTCGTATGTTTGCGATGCTCTGGCGGTTAACGGTTATACATATACGACAGTCAAGATGTCATCAAGTCAAACGACGGTTGTTTGTGGTAGTCAGTGCAGGCAGCGTTGGCAACCGAGCCTCGCGCGAAAACCCGTATGTGGTGAAGTTATCCACTGTCAACTGACCTAGACAACTCAAAGTTACCGATGACAGCTGAACAGCCAAGAGGTGTAGATGGCGGTAACCCTACAGTCCTAAATAACTTAATGCAATACACGCGCGCGGGCTTTTGCGTTCGGTTGATGTAGCGCTTTGCAGAGATCAGTTTGCAAGGTTCAGTGCACTTGGAATCAGGCAACAAGACTGTTGATGTTTCTTGGGTCCACGGCTCGGGCACCCTCGAGGTGGTGGATGTATGTTCCGGAACAGGCTGGGGTTTTAATGTTCCGTTTCGGATGAGACTCGGAGACTTGGGAGGTGTAAGGCCTTGCAAGACGGATCGGATCGAAGAGCGCCGAAAGGGTTTCGGTGGAAGGCGCGGCAGCGGACTAAGGATGCACAAGCGAAACACTGGCCATCACTCGGAGCACCAGCAATACTTACTTTTCGTGCTGGTTAAAGTTGCGGCAGAACCCGCGCTACTAAGCAGAAATCATGACCAAGAATGGAGGCAGCATTGATAACGAGTACCGCCATGGCATCCACGGCTTTTAAATGCATACGTAATGGCGATGTTCTGCAAAAAGCGAAACTCGCAAGGAGCAACATCCTAGTTCCGCAGATCCTACATGTTGGATGTCGCGCATGCATTGTAAACCAATCTGGTCACACGAGGGCACGGTTCATTTCCGCAAATTTCATGAACGTGTCTTGGAGTCTTGGATCCAATGGTTGTGCTTGTTCCCATGAATCTTCAGACTTCGCTGGATATTCTGATCACAGGTGCATCGGCTGTTGCTATGACCTATTTCTGTTGTGATGACCCAACATCCTGTCCCCCACCGGACCACAGTCAAGCTGAAGGACATCGACACCTTCCTCCAGCGCTACAACTTCACATCGGAGCACCAACATTTAGCTACTCTGGCCATGAACAGAAAACCGGATAAGGTCCTGTGCCACAGTAGCAGTTTTGAAGGAGTAGAAAGTGTAGTGGTAGTCGTAGCAGTCGTAGTGGTCGTCGTAGCAGTCAAGGTACTCGTAGGAGGCGTAGTAGCCGTAGTCGTAGCAGCAGCCGTCGTCGTGGTGGTAGTAGTAGTAGTAGTAGCAGTAGCCGTCTGGAAGACCCAGTGAGCTGGCCTTTCTCCGTTTCCGACGAAGCAGAGCCCTTCATTTGGCTGAGGAGGATTGCTTCTAAAACGGTTTAGGGTTTAGGGTTTAGGTTTTGGGGTATCAGCTATCCCTGTCCTGCCGCGCTTCAATCATTCCTTACGGCCAAGTCCAAGCAACGCCGCACCGGAGACAGTACCACGCCAGACATTGGAACGCACTGACGCTGCAATGAAGAGCATCCGATGATTGGAAGAGTCGACGCGTAAATCATTGAACTCGGCGGGCACAGTACCACCGAGCGCTGCTCCATCGTGGACTCTGCCTGTCGACGGGGGTTTGACGCTGCCGCAGCGGGAACTATTGTGCACCTGGGTGCGGCTCCGTCAGGCAACAATGGCGGTTGACGGAGTTTGGACCCCGGAACAACTACCCGTGCATGATGACAGAGTGATTCGTCGATTGGAGGAGGCCGGCGTACACGATCCGGTTGAAAGCACTTTTGCGGCGGAGTGCACGGCAATTCGTGAAACTTGCTTTGATGCGCCCACCATTCTTGTTGACACTGATGGACGGCCTTTGCGCCACACTGGTTGCCGGGGATCGGCGGTCGCTATGGAGCGTGAACAAGCGCATCAGGCGCGGCCAGGGTGCCGGCTGATTGTCGCCTCAGGGATGTTGCATGAACTCCTATATGATGAAGTACATCCATTCGACACTCAAGAGGCGTGTGCATTCGGAGTCGCTTCAATCAGGGATCTCAGTTTGTTGATTGTAGATGAGTCTATAAGCCTCTCGTGTGAGTGCTGAAAGCCGGCTCTGAAGCATATAAGTAGTGATATTCCCTCTGAAGTTACTCCGGCTGTTGTATGAGCCAAGATCAGTGAAGCGTCTACTCCTGGAATCGCCGCTCAGTCTCGCCTAATGATGAAGCCGCTGCCTGCCGAAACCCACATGCAAAATCCCAAACCCGAACCGAGCACTAAGCCGTTGCACCCCTAGCCTGTATCCTAAATCCTAAACTCCTAAACCCTAAGCCCTAAGCCCTAAACCCTAAACCCTAAACTCGTAAACCCGAAGCCCTAAACCCTGAAAACCCTAAACCCTGAACCGCCAAAACCCCTAAACCCTAAACCCAAAACCCCTAAACCCGAAACCTGGGAATGCCAAGCCCTGCGGCCTTTCGGTTAATCATGGGCCGAATCGACCCAGCCAAGGAGCAGGGAGGACTGAGTCCACTGATGCTGGCAAGTGGGGACTCCCGGGAGTGTGGTGATCGCGGGCTTGCATGGAGCGGGTGTTTAGGGTTTAAGATGTAGGGTGTAGGGTCAGGGCCTTAATAATTAGAATGGGGTTTCGGAGGTTCCATATCATAATTATAGTTTAATGTATCCCCAAACCCTATTCTAATTATTAAAGCCCCCACATTAGGGTCTTGGGGTTCGCAGCTCAGGGGCTGCAAGCAGGCGGCAGGGAAGTGTGTCGGGGACGCTTAGGCAAGGACAGCATTTGTTACCAGTTCCCGGTTTCTGGCGGGTAGTCAACGGGTTGTCTTTCGGGGCTCAGTAGATCTGAGAAGGCTTGGGGTAGTTCTCTGCAGGGTCCATTTTAGGATCTGTTTTATATGGGTGCCATACTATTTTGGCGAACTAAAAAGGGACCCTAGTTTAGAGAGCTACAAAAGTCTAGAGCTGACGGAACCCGCAAGAAAAGATTCCTTGAACCTGTCATGCCCCATGTACTTAAGGCTTGAGACCTGTGTCCTGGAGCCGGCAGCCTTAGGCCAAAGCCCTAAGCTAATATAGGGGCCTCAACAAATTAGAATATGGTGTTGGGGTATATTATACTAGAACTATATTAAGGAACCCTCAAAGAGTATTCCTGTTTCCTGTTTCCTGATTGGACAGTAGGGCCCATATTGGGCGCGCCCCAAAATTTGCACAACCTTTATTATTTAGGCCCCTATATCAAACTACAAAAGCCCCGGGAATCCCGCCCCTAAACCCCAAACTCGAAAGCCAATTGAGACTAAGGTCAAAGTGCAGAGAACTTATGAACAGTAAATGCTTAACCCTAAACCCTCAACCTTAAACCCTCAAGCCTAAACCCTAGCCCTGAACCGGCCTTAATCTCAAAAGGCCCGAGCCGCACGCCCTGGCCCAAGGTATTGAGGGGAACATCACCATCATCAAGAAGCTGGTGGAGGGCAAGGCACTCCCCCCAGATGTTTCGAGTTTGCGGATCACGGTTTGGGTTTTTATAGTTTAGGGTTCAGCAGCAGCAGCAGCCCCACCATTCCCACCACCACCGCCACCACCACCATCAGCACCNCCCCAAGCACCCCAAGCACACCAAGCACACCAAGCACCAAGCATCAAGCACCAAGCACCAAGCACCAAGCACCAAGCACCAAGCACCAAGCACCAACACCAACACCGCCACCAACAGCGCCAACAACATCAGCAATCACATCAGTAGCAGTGGCTCAGCAACGACACACACCACGACCACAGCTTACTTGTCCAAAACTTAACTTAATTTGGACTAGCAGATGGTTTATCCGCGATCTCCGTGTTTGCAAGGCCGACGTGAACGAACTCATGACGTGGGACATCAAGGAGGGGCGTGGGTCTTGAATGCAGCCCCACTCTTTTGGCCACAGCTTCTCAACAAAATGGGGTATCAGAATTTTTGTGCGGGGGAGTAGGGATTACTAAAAGGGACTATCATAGGCATCCACACTGGGATCTCTGAAAGGGTACCTTTCAAGAAAAGAAGCTACATCATTTACGGTTTAAGGTGAACCCCAGAACCTGCAACCGAAACTCTAACCGCTACACGTTAGAAGCAAAAAGCCCAGACGCAAACAAAACCATGGATTTGAACCCCCACCAATTGGAACCTGGCATGCGCGAGGACACGTCCAGGGCTCATACAGAGATTTAACGGCTTCGGGTTCAAGGGCTTAGTTGTGCAAGTGGTTCGAGCCGAGGGTTCGAGTTTAGGGCTTAGGGCTTACAGGATTTAGAGTTTACGGCTGTAGGGTTACTCGCCATGAAAAGACGATGAGGTTCCGTAGTAATCCTACATTCAGAGTAGTAAAAACCTGGCTGAGCTCTAGAATTCAGAACCCGGAGTGGATTCCCTGGAGGATAAGAGCATTGCGCCAGTTTCGTAAGAGTCCAAACGGATCACCTCCGCGAGGTGCAGCACGAAGTCAAGCACAGCTGCCATGTACTATACTTCCCAAAATAGGCCTCCTTAGACCCTTATCGAATCCTTATTCGGGCTACTAAGGCCCCTCCCCCCCTTTACCCCTAAACCCAAAACCCTAAACCCTAAACCCTAAACCGTCCTTACACCCTAAGCTGGAGTCGATATTGCCTCGTTGTCGAAGGATGCGCAGCTCGAGGGCCATCACACAGCATTGTCGTTGGCTGCGGCCCTCTCAACGAGGACCCAGCTGGCGGCCAATAAACAGGTAACTACAGGGGGCCTAAATGATTACCAATATTATTTTGGGGGCTCCTTATGATCATTTTAGTATCATGGGCCCAAAGCCCTATTTTAATTATTAAGGCCCCTGTATTAAACACCATGGTTTGGTGTTCGGACGGCTAACAAGAGACACGAAACAGAATGATGCCACTGGCGAGTCTAGGGCGTTTTGCACGAGACACGACACGGAATGATGACCGCGGCGACTGTATTGTAAACAAAAACACTACCTGCACTTGCATTTTAGGCACAATCCTCAGCACGGTACTCTTTGAACACTCTGATCTTAAACCTTCAAGCATGGTGACCCGGGCTTAGAACACAGGTTTGAAAGTTTCCCAGGGTTCTGTAAATGCACAGGATTTGTTTGACGCCCCGTGTGCGAAATTTACGACTTTGTCGGCACTCGGGGTTAAGTTGCCTTGATTTGACCGACCGTGCGTTGGTCAGGCTGTGATGGGCATTTTGATGTTCGTCTCCGTTACGTGCATGTCTCCAGGTTGAGATCTTTGCAAATCCCAAAGGGTCCTAGGTACTGAAATGGGGGGTTTCTTCCCCAAATCCATAACAGTAATTCCTAATATAGAAGCCCTACAGTCTGTTTTCTAGTTATATGGTTTTTCAAACTTTTCATTTTTTGCTTAAAGGAAAAATTTGAAAAATTGAAAATCTGCATCATTTTTTTAAACTTATTTTAAAAGTTCCTGGCCTACCAAAAATCCAAGATTTTCAAGTTTTCATTTTTTCGAGTTTTTGCTTAAAGGAAAAAAGTTGAAAAATTGAAGATTTAAAAAATCTGCATGTTCAAATTTCAATATTTTTCATTTTTTCCCAATTCTTTAAATTGTAAGATTCCTGGCTTACCAAAAATCCAAGAGTTTCAAATGTTCAATTTTTTCTATTTTTTGCTTAAAGGAAAATTTTGAAAGAATTGCAAATTTGAAAACTTTTCAATTGTTTTCAATTTTTTAAACTTTAAAAATTCCTGGCTCACCAAAAATCAAGAATTTCAAATCTTCGAACTTCTCAAATTTTTGCTTATAGGAAAAAAATTGAAAAAATTGAAAGTTTGAAAATGCAGATTTTCAAATTTTCAAGCTTTTTACATCTTTCAATTTTTTCAAATTCTTCAAATTAAAAAGATTCCTGGCTTACCAAAAATCCAAGGTTTTCAATTGTTCAATTTTTCAATTTTTTGCTTAAAAAAATTTTGAAAACCTGAAAATCTTTTTTTAAAATCATTTTTTGCGAAGTTTTTTCAATTTTCAGGATTTCTTGGTTTACCAACAAATTTTTCAATTCCGAAATTCCTGGTTTACGAAAACCAAAATATGTTCAAGAATTTTACTGTTCGTAAGGTTTTGTACAAAGGGGAGTGAAGGGGAGCAGAGGAACCCACTGTGTTTTCCTCTTCCCCTTTCCATATTTGGCTGCTTGTCACCACTAGCGGAGAAGAAACAGGAGATAGTTCGAGACAGAGACCCGAAGAACTAATGAAAAGGTGGGGAGAAGAGTGAGACCAAGGGTATGGACAGGCCAAGCACAGATTGCCAACAGATGAGGAACAGATGATGCCGCCTTGGTTACCTTTCCCCCGCTCACTCCTTCGATTCCCCTATTCTTCCTGCCTTCGAATTTCCTCTTGTTGATGGATGAGAAAGGAGATCAGAGGAGGAGTGCAACCTGGAGCAGTTGTACGGTATCCCCTGCGAACTACTACATGAACAACAAAAGAGCAAAGAAGCAGAAGGAATACAGAGGAGAAGAGAGCTCGTCTTCACCTCTCCGTTTGTGGCATCTTCTTGGATTATCAGTAGACTCGATCTTCTCTTTGTGTCTTTCTTGTAAGTTAAGCCGGTTTTTTCTTTTCATTTGCCTTCCATTTGTACTGGCTGACAGGAAACACAACGGTGCAGAAAGAGAAATAAAGACAAAAAGACATCAGAAAGAAACGAAGAATATACGGGAAGAGGGAGAACGAAGGTAATGAAAGGGATACGGACATCTCCCCTTCTCCATGTAGGTTCGCTTGTCAAAAAGACGGAGAGTTTCTGGAAAGCTAGTTCCAATTTGCATTGTAAGATCCAGCTAAGAGCAGCAGAGCCAAGGAAACCACTCGTATTTCTTGCTCCCGCTTTCCATTTGCCTTCCATTGGCACTGGTTAACAAGAAACAGAAAGGTGACAGCGACAGAGCGAAAGAGACAGAGAGAGAGAGAGCGAGAGAGAGATGAAATGAAGAAGAATCGAGAAGAGTAAGAACGAAGGTACGGGAAGGTACACGGACATCCCCCCTTCACCTTGCAATTGGTTTCTCAAAGAAGGGGAGAGATTCCTCTTAGAAGAAAAGTTCCGCTTTGTATTGTCAGAACAAGCTTGCTGATGGCAAACTTGGTGATGAAACAGTACGGGTGCGCTTGGCCACCACTCTGCTTACATCTTCCCCATCGATCCTTCCAACCACTGTGTTCGATCTTCTCTTTGTGTCTCGCTTGTAAGTTCAATGCAGGAAACAGCGGAACCGACTTTGTTTTTATCCTCGTCCGCCTTCTATTTGCCTTCCATTTCACTGGCTAACAAGAAATAAACAGGTACAGGGAGAGCGAGAGAGAGAGAGAGAGAGATGAAAGGAAGAAGATGCAAAAAGAGCAAGAACGAAGTTACTGAATGGGACACGGCCATCTCCCCTTCACCCGGTAAATCGTTTCTCAAAGAGGGGGAGGGTTTCCTCCTAGAAGGATAGTTCACTTTCGTATTGTAAGAGTAAGCTTGCTGATGTCAAAGTTGGTGATGAAACGGTATGGGTGTCATTGGCCGCCACTTTGACTACATCTTCCCTTGCTCCTGCTTTCCATTTGCCTTCCATTAGCACTGTTTAACAAGAAACAGAGAGGTCACAGAGACAGAGAGAGAGAGAGAGAGCGAGAGAGAGAGTAAGTACGGGAAGGTACACGGACATCCCATGACATCCCCCCTTCACCTTGTAATTGGTTCCTCAAAAAAGGGGGGAGCTTCCTGGTTGAAGGATAGTTCCACTTTGTTTTGTCACAGCAAGCTTGCTGACGTCAAACTTAGTGATGAGACAGTCAAAGTTGGTCATGAAACGGCAGTTTGCCTACATCTTCCCCAGTGCTCTTTCCTTCGGTTACCCTTGCGACCCTTGTGGTGTAAAGCAACGGAAAGACAGAGAGGCTGTGATACATAACGCACAAACCAGAAGAGGATGACTTTCCCTTGTCTGTTCTCTTCTCCTGTTCCTCATTAGTATGCGTGTTATGTGTTCTTTCCGCGCCACACATTTCTGGTAACCGAAACACATAAAACAAACAAGTGGGAAGAGCACACAAGGAAGCAGGACGCATGGAGAGAAGAAAAGATTTTTTTTTACCTCTCCGCTTGTCACTTGTCTTCTCCTGTTCTCATTACAATCAGTACCGTCGATGTGCTTCCCACATAGAAGAGGAGCCCGCTCTGTTTTCCTTTTCCCATTCCTTTATTTGGCGCTTGTCACCACTGATGGAAAAGAAAATCGGATAGTTCGAGATAGAAACCCCAAGAACTACTGAAAAGGAAGCGAGAAGAGTGAGACCAAGAGCATGGAAAGGCCAAACGCAGTTTGCCAACAGACGAGGAGCAGATGATCCCACCCTGATTATCTTTTCCCCAGCTCATTCCTTCGATTCCCTTCTCCCTTCTGCCTTCAAATTTCCTGTGGCTCATGGATGAGGAAGGACAAGAAAGGAGAAGTGCAACATGGAGCTGTTGCATGGTACCCCGTTGCGAACTACTGCGCAAAACAAGGGGCAAAGACGGAGAAGTAACACGGACTTCTTGGGTATTGCGATACTCATTGTATTCGATCTTCTCGTTGTGTCTTACTTGTAAGTTATAAAAGTGCAGGAAAGCAGTGGAGCCGACTCGTGTTTTTCTTCCGCTTTCCATGTGCCTTCCGGCTGTATTGGTTGACAAGAAAAATCAAGGTGCAGAGAGGGGGAGAGGGAGAGAGAGAGAGAGAATGACAAGGAGCAGTGAACAAATAACGCAGAATAAACGAGAAGAGGGAGAACGAAGATACTGAAAGTGTTACGGTCATCTCCCTTCACACCGTTTCGTTTCTCAGCTCAAAGACAAGGAGTTTCTCATTCTACAAGGATAGTTCCACTTTGTGTTGTGGGCCAAGCTAAGTGCAAGAGAGCCGGGGAACTGACTTGTTTTTCTTCTTCCCGCTGTCCATTTGCCTTCCATTTGCACCGGTTAACATTAAACAGAAAGGTCACAGAGAGAGAGAGAGAGAGCGAGATGAAATGAAGAAGAAGAAGAAGAAAAAGAAGCGAGAAATGTAAGAACGAAGGTACGGAGAGGTGCACGATCCACATGTTATTGTAGGAGCAAGCTAAGTGCAGGAGAGCCGGGGAACCGACTCGTTCTTCTTCTTTCCCGCTTCCATTTGCCTTCCATTATTAGCACTGGTTAACAAGAAACAGAAAGGTCACAGAGACAGGCGAAAGAGAGAGCGAGAGAGAGAGAGAGAGAGATGAAATGAAGAAGAGGCGAGAAGAGTAAGAACGAAGGTACGGGAAGGTATCCAGACATCTCCCCTTCACCTGCAATTGGTTTCTCAAAGAAGGGGAGAGTTTCCTCTTAGAAGAAAAGTTCCGCTTTGTATTGTCAGAGCAAGCTTACTGATGTCAAACTTGGTGATGAAACAGTACGGGTGCGCTTGGCCACCACTCTGCTTACATCTTCCCCATCGATCCTTCCAACCACTCTGTTCGATCTTCTCTTTGTGTCTCCCTTGTAAGTTCAATGCAGGAAACAGCGGAGCCGACTTTGTTTTTATCCTCTTCCGCTTTCTATTTGCCTTCAACTTGCACCGGCTAACAATAAATAGACAGGTACAGAGAGAGCGAGAGCGAGAGAGAGAGAGAGAGAGAGCGAGAGAGAGAGAGGGAGAGGGAGAGAGATGAAAGGAAGAAGATGCAAAAAGAGCAAGAACGAAGTTACTGAAAGGGATACGGCCATCTCCCTTTTCAAAGAAGGGGGAGAGTCTCCTCCTAGAAGGATGGTTCCACTTTGTAGTATAAGAGCAAGCTTGCTGATGTCAAAGTCGGCATCTTCCGTGTTGTTCTTTCCTTCGAGTATTGCGACCCTTGTCGTGCAACACAGGGATACATAACGCACAAACAAGAAGAGGAAAAGGTTTTCCCTTGTGGCATCCCGTCTCCTGCTCCTCATCAGGAGGAGTTGTGAAGTGAAGTAGTTATGTGTGCCCCCGCGCCACACATTTCGGGTAAACGAAACACATAACACAAACAAGTGGGAAGAGCACAGAAGGACGCAGGAGGCACGGAGAGAAGAAAGGAGTTCTTGTCACTTGTCTTTTCCTGCTCTCATTACAGTCGGTACCCTCGTTGTGCCAGTGAAGGGGAGCAGAGGAAGCCCCTCTGTGTTCCTCTTCCCCTTTCTTTGTTAGGCTCCTGATCACCACGGATAGAAGACGCAAAGAGACATTTCGAAATAGGAAGAACACACAGTGAACCAGAGGGTGGACAGTCCAGGCAAGATAGATATGCAGGACGCATGGAAATCTATCCGACAGTTCAAAGCCGGCTCGAAGCAGCTTCTGCATATGGTGTTTCAAAGTGCTCTTTCGAAATCAGATATGAGCATTCAATGCTCGCAGAAAGACAAACCACCGGACACTCCAACACATGTGGATGTAGTTAAAGTTTAAGATGACTTTGAAGCAGTGGACTGGATATATGACACTTGACTTAAGTGCGCGGGATTACGTGCATGTGTGTCCCATGGCTGATTAAGCAAACACTATCTCCAAATAAACCCTAAAGATCCTTGCCACATATATATATATATCCATGTATGTACGTATGTACGTATGTATGTATGTATGCACACACGCAGGAGCGAGAGGGCGAGAGCTACGCATATGTGTTTATGTATGTCATGTATATATATATATATATACAGAAGTACCAGTAAATGAATGATGTAGCCTCTCAAAGCTTAAGCAGGAGTGCTACGCACCAGAGGGTCTGGGGAGTTTAGGCGTTGGTTTACGGGTTCAGGAATTATAGGAACGACTCCACACTCTAAACCTTTAGCCGGTTCAAGCCGGCAACGCAGTCTGACTCGGAGAGGACCGCGGTCTTGACGCTGTTGCAACTGAAAGCGGATCTCCACATTCCTAAAGATCGGCTTGGCAGTCAGATGCTCAGGAATAGGGAGTTTGATCCTCCTCCTGGCTTTCCGGAATGTTGCATCAGGGGTGAAGAGGGGTTTCGGCCAGTCGGAACATATTAAAGGGGCTTCAACACTTGCCAATACTATTTGGGGTTCCTTATTTTTGGTCGTTGAGTGCTGTTGGAGCTTTTCCCCCGCTGAGAACTGATGTATCGCCGGCAGTAGGACTGCATCAGGGTTGCCTGTCAAATCAGGGCGTTCGCGGCCCCCCTGTAGTTCAGGCTCCAGGACATTCTTTCCGTTCTGAGGAAGTGGTAAGATACGGTTGATGATATAAATCCTGCATTACCTTAATGACCCTTTACTATAAGTATTACGGGATATTCCTTATTATGTCTAATGCAGGATTTCTATCATCAGCCGCATTAAGGGACCTTGGAAGTGGGGCTGGGGGGTTTCCCTATGAAAAAAACTTCCTTCCCCTCCCCCATCGCGCTTTGCTTTTTTGCAGAGTTGCCAGGGTTTAGGGTTTAGGGCCTTCTCCGGTGATGCAAGTCTCAAGCCCAGAAGTCTGAGCCTGCAGGCCCTTAACCCCAAAACTTTAAGCCCAAACCCTAAACCCAAAACCCGAAACCCAAAACCCTAAACTGTACCCTAAACCGTATAAGCCTTAAACCAAAAGACCTAAACCTTCCCGAACCCTGAACCTAAGCCCTAAACTCCAAACCCTCAACCCTAACGCCAGAAAGCAGAAGAAAACCTCAACCTTACCCTGAGGGTCCGTGCGTTTAGGGTTTAGGGTTTAGGATTCAGACCCGTGTAGAAGCCGAAATTGTGAGTGTTGACGGTATTCTTTAGGGTTCCTTATTAACAAGATACTATAAAGGGGCACAAAACTGCTATAGCCATCGAAAAGACCTGAAGTGAAGCCGTAGGCAACGCCCTCATGACCGCTGCACGGTTCGGCAACAGCGACGTGCTGCCACTGCTCGTCGGAGGCCATAAGATCCTTGAGCCGGTCCTGAAATTGAGGGCACAAGCAAGGTTTAGGGTTTCGAGTGTACCTGCAAGGTCATACCCAACCCTATTTTCCATGGAAACAGGTCCTAACCATAAGACTAGGTACCGGTAGGTTATGACCCTCTAGATAGGGTTTAGGGAAGAGGGTTTTGGATGCAAAGCCCTAGACCTGAGCCTTAAACCCCCTAGAAGTAGGGGCTGGGATTCGGAAGTCTGAACTTCAGAACTTACTTATTATAGTCTCCTTAGGATTTTTCTATTTTTTCATATACAACACACGAGTATATTAAACATTGCATTTTAATATGGTTCTAGGGGGAGTGTAGCTCAGGTGGGCCTGATCTGGGGGTGCCTCATCACAGTACTGAGTGCTGGGTAAGCTAGTGTAACGTAAACAGTTTAGTGCATCAGTCGCTCGAGCATCCAGTGCTGAAATCAGGTTCCACATCGTGTTCTTCTGCTAAGCTGTGCTAAAAGTTGATTGTAATTTGGTTGAATTACTTTCGATGCCGACCAACTGATTAAGAAATCTCCCTTGTAGAGCTCTAGTACAGTATTCCCCGAAGCCTGGAATTTAAACCCTTACCGCCCTTATACAAAAAAACCTACGGACACCCGTTCATGGAGCCCTTGTAGAAACCTTGTTTGTATTTGTTCAGGCCCTCTACTGCTCGAGTACATTCCCACTCGAAGCCGTTCGGAGAGCAGTAGTGGCTTTCAGAACTGCTCGTGGCAAGAGTTCAGGGTGCAGTATTTTCTGTGGGCCATTACCCTCCTCCTCCTGCCACACCGTGAAGCCAGGCCCATCTGATCTTGGCCTTCAGAACAACTTCGGCGGTCGCCCCCTCCATGTGGCCTCCATCAGTGAGAATCCCTCGGCAACGAGGCGTGGGGCGGGGGGGGGGCGGCGGCTGGGTTTATGATTATGTCGGAGTCGAGGCTTCGAAGACTTTTTTGGGCGCTTGAGGGAGCTTTTTGGCCTGAAGTGAGGCCTATGTAGGATAGCACACCCAAAACCCTAACCCTAAGGCTCAACATAGCCCAAAAGCCGTATATACTATGGTCTTTGGGCCCAAAAGCCTGAAAAATGTGATTCCGTAGAGCCTAAGGCCTAAAACAACCCTAAACCCTAAACCCTAAATCCCTAAACCCCAACCCCTAAACTCCTAAACCCTAAATCCCTAAACCCCACATCCCTAAACCTAAACACTCTCAGCGTCCCTAAGCTCTTCGATCGACCCTTCTCGGTTTTATAGCAACTTGGGGCCAAAGCTCCGGCTGTCCGTCCGTGTAGCAAAGCCGTTCAGGGAGTCTTTTTTCTCCTTGTGGGTTTACGGTTTAGGGTTTAGGGGTTTAGGGGTTCGGGGTTTAGGGTTTAGGGTTTAAGGGTTTAGGGGTTTAGGGTTTAGGGTTTTAGGGGTCTAGGGGTTTTGGGTTTGGGGCCCCAGGATTATCTACTCTTACGTTTGCGCGATATCTTTGCGCAGCAGGACTCTTCTGCAGCTGCGCTGCGACCCTGACGTTGCGACCAACATCGGCTGCCCCGTCTTTTGGCAGCTCATTCATGCATGTAGGGTCGAAGCAATTACAATGTCACCTTGCACTCCCTAGCGTAGTTCTACTAGAACACACCCGAAGAGCCTATTCTATTTACCAAGGCTTGATGTTGGATTGGCAGTTTTCTGAACTCATGTGCCCACGCCTTGGGCGTCCTCATGCTGATTCTGCTGTTCAGGGTACATATGCGGTTCCGCGAACCCAGACCCTAAACCCTAAACTAAACCCTAAACCCTTTTTTGAAGAGCCCACAGACATTCTCGACTTGTCATGGACCCCCAAACCCAAAACCCTAAACCGTGCAGATGCACGACACAAGACGGGACTGAAGTCGCTTTGCGGGCATGGCTGCCTTGTAAATGCAGACTTGTCTGGGTTCAGGGTTTGGGGGTTTAGGGTTTAGGGGTTTAGAGTTTAGGGGTTTACGGGTTTAGGGTTTGCAGAGAAGGACTAAATCAAACCAGGCTCATCTCACAGTCGCAGAGTTGGTTTCCAGGCTCTGCCTTGCCTTGTAGTGCTTCATGAAGCACTAGCCTGCTTATAAACAGTACGAACCCCTACACAGTGGCCGCTCCTATAAAGAAGTATACATATCAATATGTGTTTACATTCCTACACACATATATATATATACATACACACATACATACATACATACATATATACATATATGTAAACAAATGTATGTATGTATGTATGTCCCATCAGGTGCTATGCTTCAGTCCGCAGTATGGCACCAGCCCCGGCCACGCAGAAATCCTGCTGAAGGTGCTTGGGAGGAGGTTTTGGGGTTGGAGGTTCCGAGGTTCAATATTGAGTTTGTTTTCGGTTTGGGGCGGTAGATCCTTTTACTGCGGCTTGGGTTTCCCTGCTACTAGCATTATTTTTCTTCTTATTCTCATTGTTATTCTTGCTATTATTGCTATTATTACTGGTACTGTTATTTTTTGTTTTTTTGAAGCTCTGGGAAGGAGCGAGGGTTTTTGTTGGAGGTTGGGTTGAGGCTGAGGGAGTTTAGTTAGGAATGTGTCATGTCGGGGTTTTGGGATTCAGGAGGTTGGGACTTCGGGTGTAGGGATTTGGAATCTAGGGCCTAGGGTTTATGTCTAGAGTCTAGAGGTTAGGGCTGGCGGTTTTGGGAGTTCCAGGGATCGCTTCCCCTCGTTGCGATGGACACTCAAGTCCCGAAGGTCCAGATGAAAGTTTCCGAAAACATGGGACCAGAATATAATACCCTAAATAGTAGGATCCTTATTATAAGGACCCCCAAGGATCCTTATTATAAGGACCACCAAATAAGGTACCCGTTTTTAGTAGGATCCTTATCAGAAGGACCCCAAAATAAGGTACCCAATTTTTTTCTCACTCCCAGACTTCCCACGGTGGTGCCTTTCGAGGCCCTATTATATAGCGGTCCGAAGAATGGAGTAGGTAAGTAGAGCAGGGAACCTTTATTAAAAAAAAGGTAACCTTTAACCTTTTGGGGTAGGATAATCCGTATATAGTGCATATATTATGAAAAAGGTTAACCTTTGCTTCCCCATGATACCCGACAAGTAGGATGGCGACTGGGATCCTTTTACCTAGACTCCCTTTTTACTAGCATGCTTTCCCCCACAAAAAAGATTCACTCTAACTTATCAGTTCTCCGAAATGATGCAGCGCCGTCTATCCGAACAGACAGCTATCATCGACCGCTAACATATAAGCCTGAATAGTTACATTCCTTCGGGCTTCTTCTTCTGAATGCACTATAATACCTATTCTAACTGTTAAGGCCCCTACATTATAGTACCCTTATAGATGCCTTATAGTAGCCCTTATAGACCCCTTGAAAGGAACCCTATTCTAATTAGTAAGGCCCTAAGTTAACCTGTCTTTCGAGAGGCGCGTGCTGATCCGAACATCTCGAGAGCTCCAGTCGGAGCGTCTTCGATCTCGCTGTCGGAGAACTGGACCCGCTGACGGGTTTAACAATAGGGGCCTAAATAACTACCAATACTATTTTGGGGGTTCCTTTAAAGGCGTATATAAAGGCTACTATAAGGGACCCATACGGGTACTGTAATATAGGAGCCTAAATAATTACCAAAACTAGTTTGGGGGCTCCTTTTTATAGTTGTGGTACTGTATAATGGGCCCCAAAACCCTATTCAAATTGTATGGCCCCTATATTAGGGTTTAGAGTTTAGGGCTTGGGTGTGCCGTGTGCATGTATACAGGGCTTTCATATGTGAAAATGCAAACACAGCCGGGTACAGTTTGTGCTGGCAGTCTACCCTCCCACAACAGAGTGAAGCGGAATTCGGATTGGGAACAAGTTAGAAGACCCGGCGCTTTCGAAGTAGACGTTGCCAAGCATAGACCGGAGATACTCTCGTCCGCCGTGGTACCAGCCCAAACCGGGATCAAACACCAAGTCAAGGGCAGAACGTTTACTAAGGGGCCTAACCATTTTGGGGGGTTCCTTAAGATAAATATAGTATAATGGGCCCCAAAACCCCGTTCTATTCATTAAGGCCCCTGCATTGGTCGCCGTCCTCCTCCCGCATGGACTCAATGCCAACGTAGGGCCTACCAAAACTGCTGCAGTTGCCGTGCCTATTGGCAAGGGCTCGCGTGATGTGCGCCGTCAGCAATTTTAGTAGTGGCAAGGGCAAAATGGCTGTGCTTCCGGAGAACCGCGGGGCCTTCTGTCTCGATCTAGTCACTTCGTACAAGCATTTGGGCTCCATGGTGACACATAATGGTTGCCTGCTGCTTGAGATTCGGCCGTCTCTCGGCCGGGCGTACTGCTATGCATGAGGGCAAGCAGCGCCTCGTTGCTTGCAAGCAGATCCCGCGCTCGAGGCGCTCTGTGCTCTTTCGCTCTCATGTGCTCTCCGCGGTGCTCGCTGGTGTTGGCACATGGCCCTCCTTGAATGGACAGGAGTGGAGCCTCTTCTTGGGAGGCATTCTGAGCTTAACACGCCAGTTGCTTTGCTTGCGTGCCGAGGGGGGCTTTGTGTGTACGGAGGCCCAGATTTTTATGCGGGCAGGTATTTCCACCCCGACAGCCTTGTTGCATCTTGAGCGTCTTCGCTTTCTTGGCCAGTTAGTGCGTCATGGGCCTTACTCTGCCTGGGCTCTCCTCTCCTGGTATGCGGGGTTTTGCCAGGCGCTGCGCGATGCCTCCTCCTGGCTGCTTGCCGCCGTCCGCACGACCTGTGCTCTTTCGGACATTGATGTCAGTTGGCCGGTGTGGCAGGATTATATCCAGCGCTCGCCTGGTAAATGGAAGGCACTTCTCAAGCGAGCCGAAGGTTGGCACGCGCTCGCTAGTGCGCAGCAGGCCGCCCTGGATACCTTCCTGGACTTTGGAGATGCTCGATGCCCTGCAACATGTGATTGCTTGCGCCCGGAGAGGGTTCCCGGTTTGTCTACGCTTCCCGGTGGACCCTTCGGCGCTAGAGCCCCTGTCCTCTTGGCTTTGTGGCATGACGGGTGAAGGCCGACCAGCCTGTTTGTCTCACTCTTGAATTCATTGGAATGTACAGTTGCATTAAGCACGTCCTTCGGACCTTCAGCCTGCCTGAAAGAAAGAAGGCCCCTGCATTATAGTACCCTTATGGGGTTTATAGGTTCCTTTAAAGGACCCTTTTAAAGGAACCCTATTCTAATCATTAAGGCCCCTACAGTATGACTTTGGAGAGTCAGGAAGCTCCCGGCCTCTGATTTCCGAATCTGTGACATGCGAGTTTCCGAAACAGGGTTACCCCCAAAGGAATTGAGCTGGGAGTTTCCGAAAATAGGGGGTACCTTAGGGTTCCTTTAAAGGGTACTATAAGGGTACTATAAGGGTTCCTTTAAAGGGCTCTTTAGGGGTTTAGAGTTTTCGAAAATTAGGGGTACCCTTAGGTTTCCTTTTAAAAGGTTATTTTAAGGGTACTATAGGGGTTCCTTTAAAGGGCTCTACAAGGGTTTGGAGTTTCCGAAATTTAGGGTACCTTATTTGGGGGTCCTTATAATAAGGATCCTTGGGGGTCCTGATAATAAGGATCCTACTATTTAGGGTACTACATTAGGGTCCCCTATTTTCGGAAACTCCCATATGTCTCAGCACACCGTTCTCGTACCTGCTGTTATCATGACGTGTCTTCTTTATTCGGGCTTGGCTTGGCTGATGTATGCTTCAAGTTCTAGGGCTTTTGGAGCCCAAGAGACCATTCGTAAAATTTGGGGGATTTCCCGTTGTGGGTCTAGGTCATATGTTTAGGGCAACGGGGTTTGAGTTACCGAGTTGTGATTCAATGATCCCATAACTTTGCTTTCTGGTCCCTCACCCATCAGTCATTTCTTCTCTGCGGAATCCTCTGTGCGACCATGAACTCTGCGCCTACTCTGGTGGTTCAAGCCTTGAGCCTAAGTTTGCTAGTCCCGAGGTTCCTAAACCCAAAACCTCTTCAACACCGACGCCCCTTGAGGATGCGCAAAGTCCGCGAGGGCAAGGCCACACTGGCAGAAACCAACCTGGCACTGTGCCGCTTAACTTGAGACAGGGTTTTGGGGCTTAGTTGGGGTTCAGACTTCGCGAGTGTGCGTCAATTGAATAATCTGCCTCAAGACGTGTATGGAGAAGCAAGAAAGCATGGATTTACTGTCTTGTGCTGCCGAAAACCTGAGCTTTTGCAAAGGCTGAGCACTGGGAGTTCAGGCTTCATGGTTTAAGATCGCGAGTCCCGGGCCATCCAGGTCAGCAGGAAGATCCGAACATCTGCAGTCAACAAAACATGCATGGCATCCTGCGTCAGAAGTGAGTCTGCAGACGCACGGGCAGGAACACCCGAGAGACAGAAAGATGATAAATCAGACATGGGTGCTCATACATACCAGCTATTGATGTACTGCCTTCCGTAGTTGTTCGTCACCTAGCATCTGTCAGCAGGGCTGTAAGGGGACTGGACTCTCTCCGCGAACATGCTGTACATGTTACCTGGCGCGCGTTTGTTTGATTCGTATAAATAAACAGTAGATGTACGTACAAACGAATAAATGAGCTGACTGACTGCTTGCTTGCCTGACTGACTGGCTGGCTGACTGACTGACTGACTGACTGACGAACGACACCACTAACTAGCGAACAAGCGAACTGGCTAGCTAGCAACAAGCTACATAACTGAAGAGCTAGCTGACTGACTGGCTACCTGACTAACTGCCTACCCGGCAAATCGACTTGCTGACAAACCAGCAAGCAAAACAACAAGCTAATTAACTACCTAACTAACAAAACTAAACTCAGCTAACTAAACTAACTCACTGACTAACTAACTGACTAACCAACTAACTAACTAGGTAACTAGATGGCTGACTAATTAACTAGCCAGCTAGCTAGCCAGCCAGCTAGCTGGCTAGCGAGCTAACTAACTAACTAGATAAATAAGAGGCAGCCACAGATGCACGGCCGCGCACACATGCACTTCTCTGTGGATTTGCATGCAGCTGTGCATGCACGTCCATATGCCTTTGCATGTGTATGTGCTAAATTGTGCGGTAAGAACCAGCCACAAGTGTATGCAGGCATCGTAGCATGTAGGATATCGGATGCAGGAGATGGCATGCACTTGTAGTCAACTGACAAAAGTTTTCGTTCCTTCGCCTCAAATCTGCGGTCCGCCGAACTGAAATCGTCCGGGAATCATAGCATCCGCGACCTCGAAGTTTCCAAGAAGACCCGATCTCAACCTACAAGTCATAACACCTACAACTATACGGGCTTTTGGACTAAACCCTAAACCCTGAACCCTGAACCCTGAACCCTAAACCCTGAACCCTAAACCCTGAACCCTAAACCCTAAACCCTGAGCCCTAAACCCTGATCCCTAAACCCTGAACCCTACACCCCAAAGAATCTGAGCTTGCAGGTTTGAGCTGGGAGCTGCCGGGTTCATAGGGAGGATAGGCCACGAAGCAAACTAACATTTTGGCGTTCTTATGGTTGGCTCTTAGGACTTTAACTTTTTGGGCTTCTATATGAACTATAACAAGCAGGCTAAAAGTTTAACTTTTTGGAGGGGTTCAGAAGTCAGCCAAGGCCTTAATAATTAGAATAGGGTGCCTTTAAAGGGTTCCTTTTAAAGGGGTCTGTAAGGGCTACTATAAGGATATAATATAGGGGGCCTTAATAATTACCTATAGTATTTTGGGGGTTCCTTATTATTAGTATTCTGGGCCCCGGAACCCTATTCTAATTATTCAGGCCCCTATATTAGGGGCTGAAATAATGACCAACACTATTGCGGGGTTACTTATTTGATCATAATATAATATACCGCAAACTGCTATTCTAGTTTGTTTGATTCGTCCCCATATTTATGACAACTACTTTTTGTGTGACCAGCTTTGGGGCCTAGAGGTTTCGAATTGTGGTGCTGTGCCTGAATTTTTCAAGGCAAAGTCAAAAACCGAAGCTTTCGCCAAGCATCAGTTATGTATGCTAGAGTATGTAGTACAGAATAATAACCAGAACAATAAAATACAGTAACATACTTCATATTTTGCATCATAGACTTGATGTTTAAGCACATCCGCTGCAAAGGCAACCGTGGGACGCCGCTCCACTTCGCGGAAGATGGTTTGCAATAAGAGGTTTAGGGTTTAGGGTTTAGGGTTGTTTCGGATACACGGGGTTGCGAATTCGAGGAGGCATGGGTTTGCGGCTTTATTATCTGGTATGCAAGGGGCGGATGCTGGCAGCTTGCAGCAGACGCTCGGCTCTCTTAGATGTTCGAAATATGACAAGCAAGGCTTTCGAATGCATGGAGTCCAAGCAAGAACAGGGACGAAGTGACAACATACTATGTACATGGACAGCTGAAAGGACAACTTTCTGTGAAAAGCTCTCAGGCCTGTCCCAGATCCAAAGAGACTCTTGTTTTTAGAGCTCCCTGGGCATCTAATCCTTTGTGCCGCGCCGGTGTGACCACATCGGCTAGGACAGTATATGCAGCAGAGTTCCCAAGAGATCTCTCCCAAATGAGGGACTAGAGAACCCTAAGCCCTAAACCCCATTAATGTTCGGAGTCCAGTCATCCGTAGGTTCAACTCGAGATAGGGTTAGGGCTGTGGGGCTATGAGGTGTCAGAGACTACGTCTGATCATTCGCTGGCGTGCTGGTGGTTTACATTGCTTAAGATACGGGGTGGAGGTTTTGCAGTCTGGATGTATGGTATGACCAAAACCGAGAACAAGCGAGTGAAGTATCTTGCATGCCAGTCCCGCCATTCTCATCAATGTGGCTCCAAGCCTTCAATGCCAAGGAACTGTTTCCAAGTAGCTTCGCTATTCCTTTTTTAACGCTCCGCGGTCAGGTAGTTACACTACGGCTTTCCTAAGAACGTAGTCTGAAAAGCTTCAGGCCTTGAACGGGTCGCTCGAGATTGCCAAGCTGCTTATAGAATACAAGGCTGCCTGATCCGGTGGTGTGTTTTGCGAGCAGAATCCGGGGATTGGTTTCTAATTTTATGGTTGGGCCTAGTTTTGCGACTCTGTAGGCCTTGAACACCGTGGGAGCTCAATAATGGCATCTTTTAAACAATCAGCGGGTATATCTTAAGTCAAAATGAGAGGCCCCAAGGTGAAGGAGGGAGTGTTGTTTATACCAGGGGTATCGGACGAATGGGGCACCTGAAGGTGCGGGAACCCAGAAACTTCAGCGCTCGGAGTCAGGTTTTTGGAGTTTAGGGTTCAGGGCTCAGGGCTTAAAGTAGAATCTAAAAAGTTGGAATATCATTATCCTCGTGGGCTTAAAGTAAAGTATAGGAAATCTCAAAACTACTCATCCTAAATCCATGTACCAACTTTCTGTGGTTCACTATAGGGAAGCTTTTACGCGAACTGACCCGTCTGGAGAGAGGACGTCACATGCTAAAGATTTCGTGCTATTGCGTACGGAGTATATTGGGGTCCCTTGTTCTTGACTTGGGTCCTAGAATAAGGATCCCACATGATCTGGCCATTTCCGGGACCCTCAGCCCCAAACCCTAAACATAGGATCCTACCATGTAGGAGACTCGGTTGTGAAATCACAGACACCTCCACCATCCCGTGCTAATTCCTGGCACCATGCACTACCTGGAGATGTGGAAGGGACGGTACCGTCTTGGCAAATTGATTGCGCTTGCAGATCCCTCATCTACCCTCTATTCAACTATTCGACCCTATAGATACCTTCCTTATTTGCAGGTTTAAGGATGCGCCCTTGGCCCTGTACCCAAGGCCTGAATAGTCAACAAGTTGGAGAGCTGTGGAGGGTCGGTTCGGTGGCTGACGGGGCTTCGCAAGGCTGAGTCTGCCCGGAATGTGAAGTGGGGCTTCGTTGGAGATGATGATTTCAGATCTTACCGTCTTCAATACCTATTACCTAACCCCTAAACCCTAAACCCTTATAAACCCTAAACCCTACATCTAGTGCTCCTAGTGCATGGCAAAGGCGGACCAGGGTGCTACTTGGAGCGAGCAGCGACTTGGCTACCAATGTAGGGGCCTAAATAATTACCAATACTCTTTTGGGGGGGGTCCTGAAAAATAATGATAATATAATGGGCCCCCTATACTATAGTACCCTTATAATAGCCCTTATAGCAGCATTTATAGATCCCTTTAAAGGAACCCTATTTTTAATTATGAAGGCCTCTATACTAAAGCTTTCCGGCTGCCTGCTTCTGACGGGAATTCCGGCTGAGGAATACGGAGTTCCGGTTGGGGTTGGGTTTAGGGTTTAGGGTTTAGGGGTTTAGGGTTTCGGGGTTTAGGGGTTTGGGGGTTTCGTTTAGGGTTTAGGGTCTAGGGTTTAGGGGTTTAGGGGTTTTGGGTTATGGGGTTTCACCATAAGAACAACCATGTTGTACCCATAATCGTACCCAGGCAGCAACCATAATAGTACCCATAGAAAGCCCCATAGCAGAAGCCATAATCGTAGCCATCACAGTACGCATACTAGATGGAGAGCGCTTGGACTTTTCCTTCGGTTTACGCCTTTTCTGGGTCCTTCTTGGTTATGATTCTACAATTTGTTATAATAAAACCCACCAAAGATAAACAAATGGTCGTTGCTAAGATAACCCCAACAGGGAACCAGTTTTGGGATCCGACTCAGCATGAGCACAGGCGCGGAGCTGTTTCAAGCAATTTATATTCTGCTAGCCATGCGATCATTCGTCAGGCTAGCTTATAAACCCCGGAGGGTCCTAGGTACTGTTATGGGGGTATACTTCCCCAAATCATAATAGTAGTTCCCAATATAGACCCTACATTCTACTACATAGGTGCTTTTGACCCTTTGGGCTAGTGATCTCATCATCAGAACACCATCTAACTAACGCAGGTTGTATGCACATCATATTTTTTATCTGCAAGGGAGGCACTGTATGCCCCAGCCCCTAGTACATTGTGTATGGCTACGACTGCTCTGCCTGGTTTGGATTTCTCGCATGTGCCCACGAAAGGAATTTCACCCCTCTGGCTCTCGCCGAACAACAAGGCAGCTTGGGTTTGGGAGTTTAAGTTTACAAACTTTTCGATTGAATGACTTCGGGCGCGGGGTTTATACGGCGTTTCGCTTCATTATAAATGCTTGCGATTGAAGGGTCAGGGTGTACATGTCGCAAAGTTTTCCAGGTCGAGCTGTTGTGGGAGGCGAGTGTCATCAGCTCAATTTCCTGTGCTTGCGGTGTAGTCCTTGGGCCAGTGGCCTCTCTCTTTCGCTCACTCGCTCTCGCTCTCACTGTTTCTCGCTGTGTCTCGCTGTCTCTCGCTGTCTCCTGTTGTGCCCAGCTGGAGAACTGGCAGAAGAGCGAAGAGGACACGACATCAACGCTGGAGAGATGATGAAGCGAGAGCGTGCTTTCACTCCCACGCGCGCCAGCCAGCCACCCATGCACAAACTCACAAAAAGGCGCAGACATAGACAAAGACACATAGGCACACGCACACACAGAAACACAGACACAAAAACAAAGAGACAGCGAGACACAAATATATGTATGTATATGTATATATATATACCTATATATATATATATATATATTTATGTAGATATATATACATAAAAATGCACCACAAACCGCCTTTGCAGGTCAGGAGGCTGTGGTGGCACTGTTGAAATCCGCGGCTGCAGGCGATGCTGAGATCTGTTGTTCTTGCGAGTTTGTGTTTCAACAGGTTTATCCAGGTACGATCAACCTGGTGTAGGTCTTATATGGTTGGCGTATTCACTTCCGAAGGACTCGCAATTAGACCCTCGGGCGAGGACTCGTTGACATGTGAGCGTGTCGAGACACTGGCTAGGCAGCAGTACCGAATACGTTTCCCAAGGTTTCTTGGGGGGAGCCGAGCTGTGTAAACCCAGAACCCTAAACGCCCTAAACCCTGAACCCCGAAACGCAGACCCTAAACTACAGTTGCTCATGATTCCGAATCCGAGTACCGTGCCTCAACAGCACTTTTCGTTTGTATATGGTATGTGTCTGTATCTTTACATATAAAGAAATCATAATATATATATATATATATATATATATGCACACACTGATGTATATGTGTATGTATATATATATATGTATATCTGTTTCCTATATCTGTATACATAAACACATACACACGCACACACATCTTCATATGCATAGACAGTACTACGGCCAAATAAGAAGCCCTAACGAATGCTCTTCGAATTATTCAGGCCCTGCCTTGTCAGCACTTGCGACAATCGTGATCATCCCAAATGACAGAATCCACGATCCTTTTCCAACATATGGGTGGTTGTCAAAATTATGGTCCCTTTTTGGGTCCCTATTATAATACGGCACCTATGATTTAGGGTACCCAAAAAGGGACCATAATTTTGACAACTACCCATATAAAGCAGGAATTCCAAAGGGCTTCAAGGGAGAACAGTGGGTGGCAGGTTTAGGGTTTGATTAGGGTTTAGGGTTTCGTCAGGGCATGACCCCAGAAGTTCATTCCAAGACAGAAAATACTAGAAGCCACAATTGACCCATAAAAACGCATAAAGTATATGAAAATATAAGGGTTTTATACAATATCCTGTTAAAAACGTCCGCCCTGTCTTGAGAAGCCTGAACTGATCGTGAAAAGTGTTTCCAAGGCAGGTGGAAAAGCAAGAGGGATAACGGCCGGCACCAACTTTTCAATTATGCCCGCAATTCTGCGACGGTGCCTCTGGAGAGAAACTTCGATGGTTTAGGGTTTAGGGTCCTGAAGTGCGACATAAATTACAAGGTCCGTAGGGCAGCGAGTGTGGATCTGACCAGCTGTCGGAGATTCACGTGTCGGCATCTCCACAGAGAGAGAAAGCTCCAACCTTTGTAGTAGCTGGGTAGGTAACCTTTAACTTCTTTTGGGGAAAGGTTAACCCTTTTGGCTAGGGTACTCAGCCTTTGTATCTAACATCGATCACATCTAGCACTTTATCAAAAACGATCGATAGTCCCCAAACCGTATAAATCGCAGGGGCCTAAGGCCTGTAGCTGAAATGCCAAACCCTGAAACACTCCGAAGCGCAAGTGAGTAGAATTGCGTAGATAACATCACCGGAACCGCGAACTGTAAACCCTAGACACTAATCCCGGAGCCCTAAGTAAACCCTTTAAACTAAATTAAGACTAAACCCCAGAATAAACCCTGAACCATCCTAGACCGTAAACTCTACCTGCAGGCTCATACCCTATCTTTTTTGTGTATCTACTTTTCTATATAACAGATCCTAACCATAAAACTAGGTATCCTAAAAACGGGGTAGGGTATGAGCCTCTAGGTAGACTCTAGACCCAAACCCAAACCCTGCACCCTAAGCCCTAAACACCCTTACCCACGAGGCCAGGCGAGCGGCTGATCTTTTTTGAGGGCATTCCATCGAAGATGGCTCGGCGTTGGATTCGAAACCCCACCATTAACGGTTTAGGGTTAAGGGTCCATTAGAGGCCTTAATAATTAGGAAAGGCTTCCTTGGCAGGTTCCTTTACAGGGCTCTAGTAGTAGTATGTTGCGGTACCCTAGGGCATGATTTTGGTAATAGTCAGGCAGGGGGCACAAAATGCGAGGACCACACGTGGTCCCTAATATTGTGCAATCAGGATCTCAAACATGAACCCCAAACCCTGAACCCTAAACCCCAAACCCTCAATCCTAAACCGCCGTAGAATCGCATGAATTCGGACAGCCAGGGCGTAGATCTTGAATTGCCGCCTTGCTAAGGGGAACGTTGCATTCGTCTTGTAGCTTTCGGGATCTGGGATGTAGGAAGGCGGTGTTTTTGAGTTGAGGCTTACAGGGCTTTAAGGGTTTAGGGGGTTTAAAGGTTTATGGGTTTAGAGGTTTAGGAGTTTAGGGGTTTAGGGGGTTTAGGGGTTGCAGGGGTTTAGGGTTAGGGTTTAGGGGTTCAGGGGTTTAGGGGTTTAGGGTTTAGGGTTTAGGGTTTAAGGGTTTTAGGGTTTAGGGTTAAGCCTCTCCAAGCCATAGATTGGAGCACCGTCATCGACCCCAACTCCAAGTAGTCTCAAGAGACGAGCCAGGAGCAGATGAGAGGCCTAGGTTTTTGTTACGCCTCAAGCTCAAGTTCCTGGAGTTTTGGAGATGTGGCTGTCAGAAAGCCGGTCCCGTTTGAGGAGATACTTGTCTTTGTTGACCTGGATACATTAGTCTCAGGTCCCGTAGCAATGCAAGGGGTGCTGCTGGTACTGACACTGGCCGTGGCCGTAATAAGGAAAGGATTGCCACAGTAACTTCACGTAAAGATTTGATCGCCAAGCCCTAAAACCTCAGCAAAGACGCAGCTTCAGCCCCTATAGCCATGCCTCAACCTTTCATTCCTCGACCTCTTAAACCTAAGCCCCGAGATCACACATCCCTATACCCACAAACCCAAGACAAGTCCCAAACCCTAAATCCGGGAGCACCAAACTCTGAATCCTGCCAAAAGATAAAAAAAAGATCCGGAACTCTTCTAAAAAGCTAAAAGTACGGGAACCGAGTTGCAGCGACCAGCTACGTCTCACCGCCTCGACCGGCTAATTCCTGGAGTTCTTGTAGTGAGTCGTCGTTGAAGGCTATAGTTAAGCGTTCAGTGCTTTGCGTGTAGATCTTCGGGTTTAAGGTGTTGGGTGTAGGCCCCAGGTTGGGGAAGCATTTTGGTGGTCTCCGGGTGATTTTCTCATGGTCCGGCAGGGTCTCTTCATCGTCTGCTGATTCATGGTGTCCTTCCTGGTCGCAGTGGCCGTCGTGGGGTCCTGATGGTTGTGGTGATGGTGGGCGCTTGTTTGTCTGTCTGCTAGGTCTCCCAGTGGGCCCTTTTCCCCTTTTGTACTTGGAGGTTCATGGGTAGTTATAAGTGGAGTTATAAGTAAGGTAACTATACTTACAACCCTTATTAGGGGACTAATAACCCCACTTATAACTACCCATGAACCTCCAAGTAGTCTTAGGTTCCCTATCAAACTACCAAATACCAGAAAGACAGCCCCTTTTTATTCCTAGGTTACTGGGGACCCTAGTCAGTCTGTCTGTCACCGTCGTCATGCTCTTTCACTGCTTGGGGATCTACGCTGGCATCATATTTCGGAAGGCCCCTGTACTAAGAAAGGGGCCTTAATCGTTACCTCTACATTTTTTTTTTTTTTGGGGGGGGGTCCTTAGTATATCTACAGTATAATGGGCCCCCAGAGCCCTATTCTAGTTAATGTCGGATAGTCAGGCTAAACCCTAAACCCTAAACCCTAAACCCTAAAGCCTAAACCTTAAACCCTAAACCCTAAACCCTAAACCCTAAACCTTAAACCCTAAACCCTAAACCCTAAACATTACGCAAATTGCTGAGGTTTTTCATGGCCTCAAGAGATCACTTTGGACTGCTGTCGTGGTTCGTGTAGGGGCCTTAGGGAAATTAGGGCTTTGGGTGCAAGAACCATTCCAATAGTTAGGGTTTAGGGTTTCAGGTTTAGGTTTAGGTTTAGGTTTAGGGATTAAGGTTTAGGGTTTAAGGTTTAGGGTTTAGGGTTTAGGGGCTTTGCTGCCTTCAGCATTGAAGGCGACCCAGGAGGGACTCCCAACCGACAGCCGGCATTAAGTCCAGGGTGGTTCAGGTGCTAAGGATTTAGGGATGTAGGGTCAAGGGTTGAGGGATGTAGCTCAACACCTCAGTGTTTGGAGATTGGTGATCTGTACGACTACAAACCCACACACAAAGCTTCTTCGGCAGAGCCTGCTGCCGCAAGTTCAAGTGCACCTGGGATTCTTAGGGTCCTGGGCCTAGGTCGAGCGTGGCGTTACTTGGAGATGCTTCGGAGTAAACCTGGGCCCTTCATCTCCTGGACCCTAAGTAAACGAATGTTGGGGACCATCTTCAGTTGTTTAGGGATTAGGGATTATATGGGAGTTTCCGAAAATTAGGGGTACCTTATTTTGGCGTCCTTATAATAAGAACCCTACAATTTGGAGTACTATTTTAGGGTCCCCTATTTTCGGAAACTCCCATATAGGGTTTCGAGTCCTTTAGGGTGCAAGGAGGGCCTGGAGTGTTTGACTGAAGAGGACCAGGAATCGCAGGTGCATTCCACTGATGTGATCAGACATCCTCTCCGCAAATGCGGAGCGGCTCGACGCTGATATAGACACCCGGCAAAAGCATCCCAAACTCAGCGACATTTGTGGGGAAGCCCTTCCTCTTCGCACTTCTTTGAAGCCCGGCAGTCTAGCTAGTCTAGAAGCCTGAATAATTAAGAACAGTCCCTACATAAATTCAGGGAAATATAGTCCAACATCCTGTTCCGATGATTCAGGCAAAATAATTTCCAATACTATTTTGGGGGTTCCGTTCTATAGTTATAGTATAATAGGCCCCAAAACGCTATTCTAATTGTTAAGGCCCCTATATTAGGGGTCCTGTCTGCCGGCTCGAGGGTCTCTGGCTTCCACAAAGAGCTGCGCTGCTGCGGCTGTTGCTCTTGCATGATGCGTTTCTGAACTTTGGATCGAGGGTTTGAGGGTTTTGTAGGGTAGGGTTAGGGCTTGAGGGTTGCGGGTGTATGCGAGTGTAGGGCAATGGGTTTAATCTAATGTTGCATACCTTCGAAAGCTCCGCCTTTACACACACAAGGAGGCATGCTCGACTCCCCATTTGCTGAATCCCTGCGATACATAAACCCTATTGAGGGTTTAGGGCTTTAGGGTGTAGGGTAAGAAGCCATAGCTCCAGACCATGCTGCTGTTCGATAACTGAAAAGCCTTCATATAAGCGCTCTTCACCCGATTCGCGCAGATCCCCTGGTTGCTCAGCCAGCTCTCGCAGTGCCTTGTCTACGGGTGTTTGAGGTCCAGGATTTGTTTATTCGGAGTCTTTTGAGAATGCGCAATGAGGCCAGTGGTTTTTCAGAATCGTCTTGGAGTCGAGGCTGTCAAGAGATTTGGGCTTAGGGACGGTGGAATTTGGGTGATGGAATCTCACTTCGGAGCGTTTGGGCCTGTCTGCCTTCGGCCCGGAACCCCAACCCCTAAACCCCGAATCCTAAGCCCAGACCGTAAGCTCTAAACCGTCCGAAGCCATGGAGCCCGGAACCTGCCTCCTCCCTCGCCCTAGCTCACCATCGATTCAAGTTTCCCCGCAGAGCTCGTTCTTTCCAGCTGAAAGGGTTAGGCTTGGGGATTTGGGGTTTAGAGGTTCAGGCTTAGCGGTTTAGGCTGTCGGGTTCAGGGGTTTCCGGCTTGGTGTAACTACAACAACAACAACTATACTACTACTACTACTGCTACTACTACTACTACTAGCACTACCACGACTACCACAACTCCTACTACTTCTTCTTCTACTACTACTACTACTCCTACTTCTACTATTCCTACTTCTGCTACTCCTACTTCTACTCTTCTAGTCACTAAGGCCGCTTGGGAGCCTGTAATCATGCTTTGGCAGCCGAGCCCTGAGCCCTGGCGCTCCGCTCCAAACTCTGAGGTTCTACTGGCCCAGGCCCAGTGTGTCCCAAAGGTTTAGGGTTTAGGGTTTAGGGGTTTAGGGTTTAGGGGTTTAGGGGTTTAGGGTTTAGGGGTTTAGGGGTTTAGGGTTTATGGTCCTATATCGGGGGGAGCTAGGCCGGCTAGGCTAGGATTTCTCCGTTCTAGTAGAGTACCAGCACTTGGTTCCCGCCGGAGCGCGCAACCCTAAACTCCAAACTCTAGACGTTGAACTTAAAATGCACCTTAAACCCTCAACCCGAAACCCTAGACCCTAAACCTTAAACCTTTCAGCCCGAAATCCTAAGCCCTAAGCCCTAAACCTTCAACCGTATAAGCCTTAGAGCCCGCAGCAAAGCCCCGGAACACCAAAAGACTTCCACAGCCACCAGGGCGGGACGGCTCACCGAGGATGCCGGGGGCCCGAAGACACAGGGCTTTTGGTGTTTTTGGGATTAGAATTTTTTATAAACAATTTAGGGAAGAGGGTTTAGGGTTTTGAGGTTAAGGGCTTAGGGATGAGTGTTTCTGGTTGAGGTTTTTAAGTTTAGAGGTTAGGGGGGAGGGGTTAGTATAGGGGCCTTAATAATTAGAATAGTTGAATAGGGCTTGGGGGGTAGTCTACTATGGTGATAATCAGGAACCATTCAGGCCCCTGCATTAGTGATTCGGGTTTAGGGATGAGCTTTCAGGCTTTTTGAGGTTTAGGGCTTCGGAATGAGTGTTTAGGGTTTAGGGTTTAAGTTTGGAGGTGAGGGTTGAGAGTTTGCATGCATACATACATGCATACGCACATAAATGCATACGGACATACCTACACACATGCATGCAGGCAGACAGACACACAGACAGACATACAGACAGACAGACATACATGGACTGTGTTACATACACACAGAAATCTATATGTGTGTATATATACACACTTGGGCGCCCGCCAACTTCCACCAATCCCCTATCCCTTTTGTGTGACAGTCCTTAGCAACATGAGCCCCAAATTTAAGCCAGGGTCAAAGCTCGGAAACAGCCACAGACGTTAACCAGCTTTTGCATGCNCCCCTATCCCTTTTGTGTGACAGTCCTTAGCAACATGAGCCCCAAATTTAAGCCAGGGTCAAAGCTCGGAAACAGCCACAGACGTTAACCAGCTTTTGCATGCACTCGGAGAGCGGGTCCGCCGTTCCAACCAATCTGTTGGACCTATAGCAACGCTGCTTCGGAACTCGCTATCATTCTGGATAGTCCAACAAACGATTTTAGCTACGTTACTTTTCCGCCCAACATGCTTTACTTCATAGCCTTGCTGCCGAACTGTATGTCGCAAATCGCTTGCACGGAAGAGAATCTCAGCAAGCTTGTGTTTCAGTCTTGCGCAAAGACATGAAATGCGCAAGGGCGCGCGGAAGGCTTAAAGCTTAAGAGCAGACTCAAGGGGCCGCGCGTAGGGGACAGTTGGCTCCGCGGAAGCTGCGCGCACCATAAACGCGCAAGGGTTTGTTAGCGTCAACGGATTGAAAAGAGGTTTTGGCAACCGCTCATTTGTTGTTTTCATGCATATGCAGAGAGTTCCAGCGGGCAACACACCAGAGGGAGAGAGGGAGAGAGAGAGAGAGAGATAGAGACAGAGACAAAGCAGACTACCCCCTTATCCCTTGATCGCAAGCCTAAGGCAATCCAAAACCCGCTTGGCTGTAACATAACACACAGTTTTCTTTTTATCAATCTTTTGTTGGCTCTCTTTCTACTACCCAGCAGAGCGAACCTGATCAAACAGGAGCTTGAACAAAGAAGATACTTCCTAAACACGAAACCCTACACCAAGACGCTGGTGAAGCTCTCTGGCAATCTCCTTCGTGAGATGCGGAAGTCGGCCAAGGCATTATTTGCTTTTGCTTTGGTTTCAGGGTTTAGGGTTTGAGGGCGTCGGGGGCCTAAAACCAAATTCAAATTAGGGACCCAAAAAGCACATAAGCATAAGCATGTTTATAGGGATATCCCTACCTTAATGGGCTTCATTATGAGGGGGTGTATATGGGATATCCCTATCCTATTTTCTGCTTATGTTGGTTTTGGGGGCCCCATCAAATGAAACCCTAAACCCTAAATCTGAGGCTTTGTAGGATTTCGGGCCTTCCCAGTTCCATGGGGTCCATGGGGTTCCCGGGGTTCTCGGCATTTCCTGGGTTTTGTAGCTTCGGGTCTGCCGGAAATGAGTTTGTCGCTCAGTGCATGGCGGGATAGCAGGGCTTTCGGGTTTGCGGCTTTAGGGTTGAAGGTTTCTATCGCTTCAGGCTTCAAGGCGTGAGGGCTTTGGGGTTCGAGGTTTTAGGTTTGGGGTTTAGATTGACTACCTTAAACTACCAAACCCTACTTTTTTGTAGGCTCTTATTCTAAGCCCTGATATGGAATGTATAGGGACAGGACCCTACAAATTAGGTTTTGGTAGGTTAAGGTATGGACTTGGTGGTTGGGGCTCAGGATTCGGACACTTTGGACTTGGTTGTAGTTTTGGGCTTCAACTTACTCATGGGTGCTCAACTCGTCTGCGCATATAATAAGGACCCGGGTTTAGAGTTTGCAGGGCTTATAGGGTATTCATACGGTTTGGCGTTTAGGGTTTAGGGTGAACGAGCATTTCCTCAACACCTCCGCAACCACACGCGCGCACACATACACGCGTTTCAAAACCCAAGCAGTTGTGTGCGAGACCTAATTAGTGGTGTCGGAGGCGGCGGCGGGGAAAGAAGAACAGTCCGAAATGGTTGTCTAAGTACTCTAGTACAAACACTCAGCTGCTTTCGACCAAACACCCATATTCTCGGGTCTAGACTTCCCCGATACCCGGTTTCGGGTCTCGAAGTTTTCGTTTAGACAATGAGAGGACTGCAGAGGTAGTTGGAATAGTGCTCCCATGGTTCTATGGCCTTTCACCATGTCTAAGTCAAAGGATCAGCAATCATCACCATTGTCGTGAGAGTAGTTCGGCGCCTACACACTTAGCGTAGTACAGGCATAGTTCGTCGTTGGAGCTACCTCATAGCATCCTACCTATATATATATATATATGTACGTATGTATGTATGTACATATATATATATGTATGTATGTATGTATGTATGTGTGTATGTATGTATAATACAGATACCCACATACAGTGAGTCCAAGCCGGGGAAGCCTCCGACTGCCATGCCCAGATCTGCGAAAAGTTCGTCCAGCTTGGCGGAGTCCGGAGACCAACATCTGACGGGATGCGTCTCAGGGTTTAGGGTTTCATCTACAAGTAGGGTTTTGGGTTCAGGCTTTTGGGGTTTGTTTTCAAAATTTTGGGGTTTAGGATTTGGCGGCTCTGGGTTTAGAGTTTAGGGTTCAGGGTTTGTGAGTTCAAACTTCCCAAAGGCCCCAAAGTAGTTCCTTTTTGGGATTACCGTATAGAATTCTAAATATGAACCCCCAAAAGGAACTACTTTGGGGCCTTTGGGTTGAGGCATCAAGCAGGCGGTAGGCACCTCAGACCCCAAGACGCACCACACCCCAAGAGCCTCGACCCGAAAGCCCCGAAGCAACCCGAAAGACTAAGAGACCCCCAGAAACTCCATGGTAGATTATACTATATTGTAGCATACCTACATACATACATACAGGAGGAGTAGCATGGGAGTGGGAGTGGCTGTAGGGTTTAGGACTAATTAGGAGTAGAGTGGGGGTGGGACTAGGAGTAGGAGTCGAAGGGGTAGGAACAGCAGCATGGTCGTCGTCGTAATCCTTGCTGTCGGCGTGGTCGTTCAGAACCACCCAAAGCAGCAGTTTCCGCAGTCCAGTTTTTCCCACCGCACAGACGACTCACTACTCATACTCGACTTCTTGTACCAGAGTCCGAGCCCCAAGCCCTAAGACGATGATGCGAGGTCGAAGTCTTAGAGAAAGTCCTGCGCGGGGATCCGGAGGCTGGCAAAGACATTACCTTCTATAGAACCCTGTAGTCTAGCACCCCTGAAACCCTCAAAGGGGAACCCATTATAGAACCCTATGGTATCCCTGAAGCCCTTAAAGGGGAACCTATTCTGGAACCCTATGGTATCCTTCAAAGGTTCCTTTTGGTTCCATTTAAGGGCTTCGGGCTCCTTCAGGGAATCCCGGGGCTCTAAGGACTCAGATTTTAAAGCTTTGGGCCCAAAGACTATCCTAAGTTTACTATCTGAGGCTTTGGGGACGCTTGAACCTGAGGGTGTCGGGTCCATCAGGAGTATTAAGGTTCGGCAGCTAGGAGTGGTTTCGTGCTTTAAAATTGTAGTTTGGTTTAGGGTTTAGGGTTCCTTGTAGATAGCCCTCTGAACAGATTAGTTCAAGATTGTTAGAGGGAGCACCCCAAAGCAGGATACCAACTTAGGACAATGTTTTGCTAGCCGACTAAATTTCGCATCTACAGCTTCTTTATCTTGCAAGCTATCCCGTGCATCTCGATCGAAGGGGGTGAGTCTTGAGTTTAAGGGCCGAGGGCACCTCGGTGTGCTTTGCACCGCCACAAGGTTGCAGGTTTAGATCAAGAAGCGCAGCAGTGAGACGACCAACAGACATGGTCTGATAGTGAACATGATATAGGGCAGTACTAGGCTGAATAGCATGTCAGCTAGTAGTGCTTCGTGCATGGGATTGGATCAAGCTGTATGCTGTTCCAGCTCGGCTTCCCTGAAGGCCTTTAGGATCCACGTGGCAATGTTGTTCGGGGTTTTGAAACCGGTAACGGCCAAAGAACCCTGTCTTGTCCAGCCTTTGGCAGATGAAAGCTGATTTTTTCCGGAAGCTGAAAGGTTTCTCGGTAGCTGCTTTCGTGTTTTGGGGGTTGGGGTTTGCTTTGTTTGGCCGGAAAGTCCCGTACATTATACTCTAGAGCCGAGACTTAACGGATTCGTCTTCAGTCACAGCCCATCGAAGCAGCAAATCCCTCAGCCTAACACCCAAAATCGTAACTTGCACGGCCGGAGCTGTCTCAAGCCACTCTGCTGCAGTCCGCAACGCAGATGCTGACGCCGTTCCACCCCGAGTTGCAGGCAGGCTTTTCGTCGTTTAGGATTTCGGATAGCTTTCCTACGGTTCATGAAGGGTGCAGTGACTGTGAAGTTCGAACAGCTCATGACGGGTTTGGGAGAGTTTGCTCATGTTTCCGTGATGGGAAGTAGTTTTAGGAGCACATGATTTCAGAACCTCCCTCAGCCGAAGACCCAAACCTGGATGCTGTTCGGCTCGGGGGTCTTCTGAGATGTTGGGAGAGGAAGATGGCCTGCTCATCCTCGTTCAAAAGGGCACTTTCTGAAGTCCTGAACCTAACCAAGTCAGGCTTAGGACTCTAGGCTTCAGAGTATGGGCTTTAATTTAAAGGTGTGGCATGGAAGGTTTTAAGCTTCGGTTTGGGCTTCAGGTTTAAAGGTCTTGAGTTTCAGTCTTGAAGCTGTGAACCAGAACGGGCGGTCGTTAAGCGGAGGTTTTCGGGGCTTTGAGCAATATCTTCGGGTTTTCGGATGGGTTTGCTCGAACTCCAGAACAGTAACCCTTAACCCCAAACGTTGAACTTACTAGCTCAATCCTCAAGCTCTACTTCCTGCCTTAACCCTAAACGTTAAACTTGCTAGCTCAATCCTTAAGCTCTACTTCCTGGCAGGCTGTGCTGTCGCTCATTCTGGCAGAGGTTATTTTGCTCTCGGATGCCGAGGCGAGACACCGAACACATTGAGTCTAGGGCTTGCGGTTTAAGGTTTACGATTGAGTTTAGGGTTTTGTAGTTCAGGAGTTCGGAGTCAGTATTTGGGAGCGGGATCTTTTGGTGGTTTCGGGTGGTTGCACTGTCGGGTTTACTGTAGGCTGTGCCGAATATCGGTTGTGTCCATAGCAGCATGGTGCCACCAGAGTTGTCTGATCCTGGACTTCCCATATTCGTATTGCTGTTTTTACTGTGTTGGCATACGAGCCAACAAATGCAAACACCACCACAACAGCAAAAGCAGCAACAGCAAAAGCAAACAACAGCAACAACGTAAATTCAGCAGCAGCCACAACAACAACAACCCCAACAATAACGACAGCGAAGACAGCGGCAGCAGCAACAACAACCACAACAACCACAACAACAGCACCAGCCACCACGAAACGACACGAAAAGTCCATCACCTCAGCCGGCAATTACGCACCTACCACTTCTGGAACAATCTCTCGTCCTAGTCCTATATTGTTACTTCCACTAACAAACTGACTCCCAAAACTAGACTGCATGCACCACCGGTACATGAAGCATTACCGACACCGACCACGAGGATGGTAATGACTACGGCGCTGCAAGTCTACTAGCTGGCTTACAGTAGACGCCCAAAAGTTCGAAGCCCAATAGCCTCAATCCTTAAGAGTAGTGTATAGGCGTTTACTGTAGACCAATAAGTGGCCCCGATAGTGATAGCCGCGACCGGGAAGGTTATGGCAAAGCGTGGTGCGCGGAAAATGGTGCAGCACTCAGCTTCGATGAAGTTGCTCTTCATTTCAGTTCATTTGCTTCTCTTGATCGTAAAACCTTAAACATAACCTAAACCCTAAACCCTAAGTCCAAATCCAATTTCTACATCCACACCGCCGGTCCCCTCCAGTGGTGAAGTCCAATCCCTGGAGGAGGCAGCTCTCGCATTTTCAGTGTTTTGGCTCAGGGCTTCCGGGTGCTTCAGATGTCTACGAGGTTTATTCACAGCTTCTGGGATGGTTGCCTGATTTGGGCTTTCAAGTTTCCACAAATGATCTAGGCAGACATGGCGCAAAATGATACAGTATGCTTCCTGCAGACATTCTGGGACGGAAAATTAAGATGAGGCTGCCTCTTTGCAATTGCCTTCTTGCGATACGCATGAGACATCTGTTCATTTCTGCACTTTCGGAATCAGCATACGACAGAGCAATGAATTGAGGACTCTGTACAGCGTTCCTAGTATTCCGCGCACGACAAGCTCCACTCCTCGGAAAATTTCAGGGGCCTCTGCACTTTGAGGCAGTGTTCCTGCAGACTCCGTGCTGCTTTAGATGGCTGTGGCAGTTTCTGGCTGATGCTGGCAACTGAACAGCAAGTTTACCGCAAATCCTTGTTGACAATGATTTGGGACACGCCTTAGCTCTCTATAGCCGGATCCTGTCCGCACAGCCCTTACCCTGAAGGTCCAAGCAACCTAATAACTAGGTACTTGGTTTTGGATAGTAGGTTAGTATATGGGAGAGCAAAAGACTCTCAGGTACTCGCAACCCTTAGTTTTTGGGATTGTAAGGTTCCGGCGATAAGCCTCAACATCCTCAGACAAGGCCTCAAGCCGCTCAAGCCTTCGTCCTTGCATTCTGAACTTTAAACTCTAAAACCTATATAACTATGTTTAGTAGAAAATATGAAAACCTCTTTAGCCAGAATCAGTTCCCAGTGTGAGCCATGCGTCGTGGTCAGCATGCCCTTCCTGCGGCAGCCTCGGTACATTGTTGGAGCCGCAGGCCTCACAGACTACAGCCGGGTTCTTGTTAAGGAATTAAGTTACCATAATAGGGATCTATGGTGCATTAATATGGTTTCCTTATCCTTATGGCAACTTAAATCAAATCCCTCAACAAGACCCCAGGTGGTTCAAAGTTGCACTACTTAGCAGCTGCCTGGCTGCCCAGCTTGCATTTGGAGCCTTGACGTTGTTTCCGCGAGGGACGCTGGGTACACGAGACAGATGCAGCGTCATCGCTCGAGCAGAACTCTCCGCTGGTGAAGGTCTTTGGTCATCTCGACCTGAGGATCGTGAGATGGCAAGTGCGGAGATGCAACTTCACTTCGAACGTAACGGCTTCTGCCATGTGCCCTCGTTCTTGACTGTGCCTGAGGCTTCTTCACTAGCCCAGGAACTCGCACATGTTCAGTCCTTAGAGATCTGCGAGATGGCAGCCCTGCAGCACGAGTTGAGGCAGCATGTTGCCCCATCTCTAGCAAGATCCTGCCGTACAACGCAGGACTGCAAGCAAATGCTGCAAAAATACGAAAAGTCAGGGAAGGTGAAGTTTTTGCAGTACTTTAACTTGCACCGTCACAGCGCTCTCTTGCGCCGAGCTGCTCTGTCTCCTCGCCTGGGTTTGTGGGCAGCTCGCTTGTTAGGTGTCTCCCAAGTTCGACTTTACCAGGATGCACTCTTCATGAAGTACCCCCGACATGGCCCAACACGCTGGCATTCCGACCTTGCATTGGCTCCGTTCGACACGAATGCTTTCGTGACTGTGTGGCTCGCTTTGACCCCGGTGCCAGCCAAAGGCGGTGCGGGACTCCGGTTTGCACAGGGCAGCCACCGCGACTACACTCTCCAGTATCATAGCGATCTTGCGGACAGCTACACGCAAGACGATTTGAGCAGCCGATATATAATAGCAGAAGGCACAGACTTAGAGCCCGGAGATGCAACGTGGCACCACGGCTGGACATTACATGCGGCAGCACCCTTAGATAGGTCTGCAAGAAGCCCACGCGTGGCCTGGGCTATCAGCTTCGTTGCGAGTGATGCCCGGATTCTTCCGGAGGAGTCATTGAGCATCGTCCAGGAGGCAGAAGCTTAGGGGTATTTGGAAACCCTTTCTTGATTTTTGTTTACTATAATCCCTAGAGACAGCTAAAGTTAGATTTTTCTGCAAGGGTAATTACGCAAGTTCAGTATAGGAAGACTCCGTGTCTTTCCTACCTTGGATCGGCAAGTTGCCACCCGGGGGTCCTGCAGAACACGCAATGTTGCCGCTGCTGCCGGTAGAAGCATGATTTAGGCCCATGTCTTGTTTCCATATGGTGGTGACCTGCTTTGGCGCATGCAAAGGATGCAAAACAAGGGCTGGTTGAAAGAGTTAGCTGTCCGGAATAGCACCCCTTTCTGGCTTGCCTTTCAAGGACCTAAGGACGGTATCTGTCACAGGTTCGGCACAGCGTCTGTCTGTGGGTTTTTGGGCAGGTGGAATCATCGTTCCCCGTTACTATACAGGGAGGAGGAAGCTGGGTTCCTCAGCAGTGCCCTGTGGACCTTTCGTTTTTGGGTCTCCTTATTCATACCGACTACCAGGAATAAGGATACCGTTATTATAAAGGGGCTACTGGGGAACCTAGGGAGTGTCAGGTGTGTCCGGTGTAGGCTTTGTGTTTACTGGCTCAGCAGCCGCGAGAAGGCTATCGATACTCTTGCTATTGCATAGCTTAGGTTCTGTGTTCGGGCACGAAATCATGTCTACCGCTTTGAAGTGCCAACTTTGTGAGGCGATGAATTTCTTTCTGTCCAACCGCGGAGATCTGAACCAGAGGCAGGTTCAGGGTTCATGGGCTGAGGGAATGAGATCCAGGTCTTGGTTTTTAAGTAGGTTTTAGAGCCGTTGTATAGTTTGGTGAGGTTTTCCGTGACTTCATGCGTCAGGGCAAGTTTGGTGTTTATGCGATGTGGCTTCTTCAGAACTTTGCGACTGAACTCCCAGCCGGTAGATATTTCTCTTTTCCTGTAAAGCGAACAGATCCAAGATAAACTTTTTACTGCCTTTCTAATGTTGCCACGAGGGATGCGATGATGACGATGATGATGATGATGATGGTGATCGTAATAGTGTTAATGTTGATTTTCGCGCCGTCATTGGAGATGTTCCGCGATCAGCTTTTGCTGATGCTTTTGGTGATGGTGACGGTTTGCGAGTCGATCTGACGAATGTGCCGGTGCTTCATGTTGGCGACATGATGATGGTCATTATCGTGGTGCTGATGGTTCTGAAGATGAACAAGAATATCGAGACGCCTGATTGTTATCTCGGTGCCGGCAACATAGCACATACTGAGATGATGATGCTGCTGCTGCTGATGTCATTATTATTGGAATGGTGATGATGGCGAGGACGACGAGGACGACGACGATGACGATGTTGTACGATGATAATATTGGTAATGGTGGTGGTGATGATGATGCTAATGATGTTGCTGTTGCCATTGCTGTTGCTGCTGTTGCTGCTGTTGCTTTTGTTGTTGGCAGTGGTGGTCTGGCAGTTGTGATGCTTCTTGGTGCCGCAGCAGATGGCGTTGGTGCCGGCAGTGGCCTTGCTGGCGGTGGTGGTGGCACTGCTGCTGTTGCTGGCATGAAGTTGTTTCCATTTCTTGCTATCCAGCTGTGTTTTCTGGGCTTTTGTCAAGCTTATTGGGTCCTTGTGTTCTTGAAGCTGCTTTTGATATTTCAGTTGTCGTTGCAGTTGTCCAAGCAAGTCTTGCTGTTGTCGTGTCCTTCTCGGCGGAATCCCAACGTGTTCTGCAATACTGTCTAAAGCTATAGAGTACGATATGTGTTTTTATATACATATACTCACAACATGTTATACCGTACAATGTAATACTGTTATGTTCTACCAGAGACTACTTATAGAATAAGCCATGATATGAACGATATGTTATGATGATATGCTAGAACACACTGTTGTAACATGCTATGGCACATGGGTACTTCTCTACATGAGGGTCCCCTTTGCAGGCCCCCAAAACAGCACGGTACCCTTATAAAAGGACCCTAAAGGGGACCCTAATTTAGAGAACTACCTACACGGACTCTTAAAGGAATCCTCAAATAAACGAACCCTAACAGTACCCTAAAATACAGAACTGCCCATGTGTGCACATGGACCCTTACAGGAATCCTTAAAGGAACTCTTAAAGGAACCCTTGAAAGGAGCCCAAGAGGTCTACAGCTCCAACTTCCAAGACCCGAAGACGTAAGGAAGCCACCCAGAGCTCGCGGTTTAGGGGTTATATAGGGGAGCAGGGTTTAGGGAAGTTTAGGGGTCAGGGATTAGGGTTTATTAGGAATGTGGGTGTCAAACCTAGAGGTGGCGTGTAGGCCCTGATAACATTGGGCGCATAGGATGGGCGCCCTGGCCAAGCTCTCCAAGCATTCCGCACAGTCAGAGCCGCAGCCTCGGTTCTGGCATGGGTCAGAGTTACTCATCTTCGAATCCCAGGCTTGTGTGCATGTATGTATGTGTGTATGTAGGGTGTATGGCTGTATGGGTGTACGGGTGTATGTGGTGTATATGTATATGTATAGGTGTATATGTATATGTACATGTATGTGTATGCGTAAATGTATATGTACATGTTTATGTATGTACATGTTTATGTATGTACATGTAATATGTATATGTATAGGTATAGGTATAGGTATAGGTATATGTATATGTATATGTACATGTACATGTACATGCACATGCACATGCACATGCACATGCACATGCACATGCACATGCACATGCACATGCATATGTATATGTATATGTATATGTGTATATATATATGTATATGTATATGTATACGTATACGTATACGTATATATATATATACTCATGTATATGTATATGTATATGTTTATGTATATGTATATGTGTATGTGTATGTGTATGTATATGCATGTGTATGTGTATGTGTCTGTGTCTGTGTACGTGTATCTGTATCTGTATCTGTATCTGTATCTGTATCTGTATGTATGTATGTATGTATGTATGTATATATATGTATATGTATGTTATATGTATGTGTATGTATGCATATGCTTATATGTATACATATCTTCTAGTATGGTCTTGCTGCGAATGCCACTTGGTTTTGATATGGTTCGTCATGCATCCGTGCCCTCAGACCTCGCCGATGGATCCATGACCACTCTAGGCCCCAATCGAACCCGAAACTCCCAGGCCCCCCCGGCCCTGTTCTTAACCCAACCCGAAGTCCTGCGGCACTCTCGTCCCGATGGTTGCGGGCTTGACTCACCGACATGGCGGCACCACTGTTTCCCAAAAGGATCCCTTAATAGAGCCTGAAACAGAACCCTTAAAGTACCTCTGAAAGGACCCCTCAAAGGACCCTTTAAAGGAACCTCCCTACGCCCTACGCCTCGCTCAAGCATAAACTCGCTGTGCAGTGCAGACCAGAAGATGCTTGCAACCCAAACTACTAAACGCGAGCCACTACAAGGTTTGGGGTTTAGGGCTTGCAATCAGACAGCCCCGACGGCAGGATCCTGTAATTACCCTGAAGATCAAAAACCGGCAGCCCTTACACCCGAATTTTCTAGAAGGAACAGCGGAGGCTCCGGGAGTCCTAAGATCGTAGAGATTTTCAGCCCCGCATTGGTCTGTACATCTGGTTCCTGTGACCTTTCTAGCTGGGATTGTAATTTTTAAACTTTTGAGCTACTATACCGCTGATAGGCTGGCGGTTTAAACTTTGTTGGACCTACCTGGGCAACTAAGCCATCCTGCACGGATACTGAAGTAAAGACAAACCCAAACGTCCTACATTAGTAGAGCCCTGGACAGCAATCCGGCCATGCGTTTTCATCTATGCTTTGCCGCTCAGTCGTGCTGTGGAGACGCTGTTCAATGCCTTGGATGGAGCCATGCGCAGCTACTTGGAGCAATGCTAACCTAGCGTCAGACACCGTCATGATTTAGAGCAATCAGACTCCACCGTAGTTTGGGGAATTGTGAAGATTAGTACAGTTAGACCTGATGCACCTTAACATTAGAGTGTTAAAGCAGTACGTAGACTCCAAAGAAGTGTGGCAGTTTGTGCGTACGTATAGAACCGCTCAGAGAAGGATAAGGGATAGAGGCCTATGTAACTCCAAAACCTCCTTATGCACAAACGCAGGCACCAGGATCGACCCTTCTGAAGGGAGAGGGGTACGGATGCGCATGAGGATGCAACTACACGAACATGTTGCACGGTTTCAAGTCTACATACATACACATATATCTCTATAGACATATGCATATGTACCATGCTCCCTCTATGTAGGAGGAGCTTGTTACCCATTATCTACTAGAAGATGAGAAGGCCCTTGTTGTTCGTGCGCCTTTGTTTTGGCACATGTGCATAAGTGCCAGGCACCGTCCATTGTTGCGTGGAAGATTTGGCATACAAGAGTAGATGTCAGAGTCAAGCATAGGTACGGTCTGTATACTTGGAAGCGTATGGATCGAGAACTACATACTTATGCTTTGTTTTGGCTTTCTGATTATCCAAAAAAGCTAGCAAAAAAGACGTAGCAACGAAGAAGGCGTTTGCAAGTTTCCTCATCTTGGCTTGCAAATGTCTGGATACTTGTATATGTAGCCTTGCCACAGATCGCCGCACACGGGCGTAAAGAACTGCACCTTTTCGGGGGTGAGTCTTCAAAGACTTCCAATGGACTGAGGACACGAACATGCGTTGGTCTGGTCGGCGTGGATCCTCATTTCCAGGGCTTGGGTTGACGCTGCAATTCGGTAAGGTTCCGGAACATGGGGATTTTGTGGGCTCGAGCAAGGTATTGGGGTATATTGTAGTCGATCTATATGGGTGGTTGTCAAAATTATGGTCCCTTTTTGGGTCCCTATTACAATACGGCACCTATTATTTAGGGTACCCAAAAAGGGAACCTAATTTTGACAACAACCCATATGGTCACATGGGGCTAGAAGTCGGCTATCGTGCAGGAAGGGCTGATGGAATTGCACGCATGGCTTCTCTGCGCAGGAACGAGTCGCTGTTCCTTTCATTCGTGGCAGTCCATCTTTGCGACTCCAATCACCGGGAACAGCAATAGACCATGTCGTCTCAGTTCATCATTGTCGCAGTAGTTGTGCTGGTCATGATGGAAAAGGTTGACGTCCTGCCAGGTTTTCTGGTCGTCTCGTCGTCGTCGTGAGGTGGCAGTTGGGAAACTGGGGTTGGTGCGACCGATGGTGCTTGTATTCAGGCGGCAGTGAATGCAATGGTGGCAGTAGCGGATGCCGTCGTAGGAGTAGCAGTAGCTAGTAGTCTCACCAAATACCTTAGAACCCTTGCATGCATATATACAAGGAGTCTGGCACAAGTCACGTACTGGTAGCAATTGCTAAACCCAAAGTGCGAAAAGCGAAAACCCCAAACCCTACGCAGACTCGAAAAGGGGCCTTTAAACCAACAATTAAACCCTAAACCCTAAAACCCTGATGACTCAGGTCCTCAACTCTTTGAGCATTTTGGTCTCTAGCGCCTCATGCTGCCAGATGCTCTTCACGGCAGGTCCCTCACTGCTTAGGGTTTAGGGGTTTAGGGTTTAGGATGGTTAAGGGTTTAGGGTTTAGGATGGTTTAGGGTTTAGGGTTTAGGGTGTAGGGATTTAGGGTTTAGGATGGTTTAGGGTTTAGGGTTTAGGGTGTAGGGATTTAGGGTTTAGGATGGTTTAGGGTTTAGGGTTTAGGGTGTAGGGATTTATGGTTTATTGGGGCTTCAGATGCTCTTCATGGCAGGCTCCAGAGCCACTGCAAGGGGAGGTGTTGAAGTTCAGCTTCGGCCCGGGGTCTTAAGGGTTCTTAAAAAGGGATCTAAAAGGGTTACTATAAGGGGTAGTTTGAGGGTTTAGGGTTTAGTCTAGGGGCCTTAATAATTCCAATCATAGTTATCTATATTATAGCTAGTCTTGGGGCTTCAACAGGGTTTCTGGGCCACTGCGCCTGTGAGCAGGTGTTGACATTGTTCTCTCTGTATGACCTGACTCCCTAAGGGTCCAAGTACCTAAAAATCATATACTCCCTAAAATATTGAGCTACATGCCTACTATCCTAAACGCAAGTACCTAATTATTGGGTCCTTTGGACCCTTAGGGACTGTTGGATCGGTCCACATGGCCGTAGCTGTTACTGGAGCTTTGCCAGCTCTGCGATTAATATAGGGGCCTAAATAATTACCAATACTATTTGGGGGGTTCCTTATTATAATTGTAGTATAATAGCCCCCCAAAACTCTCTTCAGATTATTAAGGCCCCTATATTATGCGATATATCGGTTCGGAAAGTGACACATCCTCGTGTGGCAGACTCGATCCAGCAGGCTTTATCCCTCTGCTGCATCGGGTCCTTGAGGTGCACACTGCGGCTTTGGAGTGTTCAGGGCTCTTTCAGGCCTAGACATTACTTCGATGTTGGGGTCGAAGTATCTCTGCGTCCGGAGCTTGAAGAAGGTTGAAGTGCAAACTTCGTTCATCACGGTCGAAAGCGTCAGTTATGGAAGGCAAGTTCGGTGACCTGACTAAGAGGCTAGAGGTAGAGTTATGCTCGTGAACCTGAGATCCTGCATGCGGTCGATAGTGGCTAGTGTCCTTGCACTCCTTTACAGCATTATGGCTTCTGCGAACAATTATGGTACAAGCTACAGAGACGACAACTTTATTCCGATGGTTGGCCTCATGCTGTCAGATTTGATGGTTTTGTCTTCGATCTCACCCGAATCATTATAATCGCTTTGTTGAACTTGTCTGTATGTATGTGGGTTGGCATGTCTGCACGCATGCATGCATATATGTGTGCCCGTATTGGTATGAACGCATATGCACATGCATCCGCATGTAGTTGTGCATGTATGCACATGTACATGTAAGCATAGGTGTAGGTGAATGTCGTGTGTTGTGTGTGTATGTGTATGTGTAAATATATGTGTGTGTATATATATGTATATACATATATATACATATATATATATACACATACACACATGTTATATGTATTGACCGATCCTTCGGGTTCGGGATATCCACCAGTGTTGTTTCAATCGTTTCTGCGGACTCTGCCTGTAGGCTCATCGACCAACGTTGAGACTAAAACGAGACAAAGGCCTTCGTGCTTTTGAGTTGCATCTAGGGAAGCAATGCCCTAAGGGAACAGACTTTTGCAAGAAGCCTAAGCTCAAAACGAATCTCTGAAGCCTACACTCGGTCTCTTGTCTGTTGGATTTTGACCTTGGGAGCACGACGGAAGATTGAAGTTGCGCCATCGCTCAGTCAAACTAGGAATCCTGTTATTTTCATCGCGCAGGACCTTGCGCATGTGAAGGCTGATGTTCGGCTTGGGGTTGACCACCCTAAACTCTAAACTCCATCTGTGCAGGTCTACACTGCTTTCACGGGGATTCTGCCGAAAGCGCTTGCGAGACGAGATGCCGACCTGACAGATTTGAGAATTTAGGGTTCGCTTTACGGGCCTAGTTTGAGGGAAAGAGCACCTATTTGGGGTGGTAACTTGTTTGCAGAAAGAAGTCTTCACATTTCGCCAATAAAGATTTTTCAGCCTGCAGACCATCAGTCTAAAATAACGAAGCCCGTAGTTCGAAGACCCTCAGCCCTGCATCCTAAACTCCCGGCCCTAAACCGCTAAGCCCTAAACTTAGGGGTACTTAGAAATATTTTTTAATCTTTGGGTCCTTTAATCCTTAACGAACAGCTAAAATTATAGTTGTTGCTAGGGTCTAAGTTCAGTATAGCAAACCCGAAGCCCTAAACCCTCAACCTGAAAACTTGGATGGCAGGAGAAGCTAAAGAGCATGACCCAGACGGCGCCAGAGTTTGTTTCCACCTTCAAGCCATCCGCGCAACTTGGCAAAGTATGGTTTGAGGTTAGGGCTTTGGGTTTAGGATTTGGGGTTTAGGGTTCAGGGTTTTGGGCTCGGGGTTTCGGGTTTGGGGTGTCGGGTTTAGGGTTTAGGCATCACTAGGCTTCAGATTCAGGGCATTTATGAGACGACAAAACGAGAAGATGTACTGGCAACGCCTTGCTGCGCGAAGCACGATGCAGACTAGTATAGCCTGAGTACAATCCTGGCAGTGCTTACATAGTTGCTTTGTGTCTAAGAGTCTAGCAAAAGGAACGCGAGAGATAATTTCAACATATGCAGAGAGTCCTAATAAGATCCATTTACATGCATGTCCAGACAGGGCAGCTCTCACAGCACCCACATAGCGTGGTTCAGGTTTGAGACTTTCCGATTGCACGAGGATACAGAAGAATCCCGAGACGCTGAAGGAGTGGCCGCTTGGATGCACGGCGGCTCTTCTTCATGTCCAAGCCAAGCCCCATGCAGCAGACATCAGAAGCCGCAACATGGTCACTAGTACTAGTTACTACCCCTCCTCTTGCTCCTACTACGTACTGCCACTACCATTGTTACTATACTACTACGACTGCCAAACACTCCTTTGTAACTAAATACTACTACTAGTACTACTACTGCTACTACTACTCCTACTACTCCTACTACTCCTACTACTCCTCCTACTCCTACTCCTACCCCTACTCCTACTCCTGCTCCTGCTCCTGCTCCTACTCCTACTCCTACTCCTATCCCTACTCCTGCTCCTCCTCCTCGTCCTCCTCCTCCTCCTACTACTACTACTCCTACTACTGCTACCACTACTACTACTACTCCTACTCCTACTCCTACTCCTACTCCTACTCCTACTCCTACTCCTCCTCCTACTACTACTACTACTAACAACAACTACTACTACTACTACTACTACTACTACTACTTACTACTACTACTGCTGCTACTACTACTACTACGAGGACCACCACGACTAGCACTCCCACTGGCAGTAGCACTAGCACTACTTGTAGCACTAGCACGAGCACGAGCACTACAACTACCGCTACCACTGGCACTACCGCTAGCACCACCGCCACCACCACCACGACAACGACGACTACTCCAATCCTAGTGCCACTGCTACTGCGACTACTGCCACTGCTGCTGCTGCTGCTACTACTACTACTACTAAGATGAATTCGACTATTACTACCGTACTACTACTACTACTACTGCTGCTACTACTACTACTACTACTACTACTACTACTGCTGCTGCTGCTACTACTACTACTACTACTGCTCCTCCTGCTGCTACTACTACAACATCTACTACTACAACTGCCACCACTTCTACTACTGCTACTACTACTACTACTACTACTACTCCTACTACTCCTGCCACTTGCCACTACGACGACGACTACGACGACGACTACTACTACTACTACTACGACTTTTAACTACTACTACTACTCCAGTAGCAGCAGCAGTAGAGCAGCGTATCCGCTGGAGCCTATCTTGGGGCAACAGCAACAGTGTTGCCCGCGAGTCGGGAATTGCCATGCCATGCACCGTTAGAGGTGGTAACGTTCTGGGGTTCCACAATGCCTACGCGATCCCGCAGTTCTTTGGAATTGTTGGAGACAGGCCACCTTGTCACGCGCTGGGCCATTGGAACGTACCTTTGTTCGTGTTGTCAGCGCACAGCCACTGGCGATTGCTGTGGTGTTCTTGTCTTTTGCAAGAAGAGCGCGAGGAATCTCTATACGGGCAAGCATTAATGCTCCAGGCTTTGTCAGAACCCACTCACCTTGAGCCATAAACTCGGAGCCCGAGAAACTTGAGCTGTAAAGCCGCTAGAAATCCTGAAGCACACCGAGGTGGCTGAAGAAATCCGTGTCTTTACCCGAGCTTCCCGAGACGGGGTCGGCACCACGTCGGCCCTCCATGGCTTGGTCATGACCTTAGAAGAGCAAGCCAGGCTTGGGTCTTAAATTAGGGCTTCAGAAAATTGCATACCATAGCGGCCTTAATAACTACCAATACTAGTTTTTGGCGGGTTCCTTGTTATATTTGTAGTATAATAGGCCCCAACACCCTATTCTAATTAAGGACCTATAGTATGATTTTTCAGTCCGCACGAAGTGGAGGGTTAAATGCGCAGCATCCATGATGATGAAGGGCAACGGACGAGCGGACACACTCCTTGTTTGTTGTTCTTGTCTGTTTGCTCGTGCAGCTAGTATTCACCTGCCTTCATTCACCCGAGATCCTCCAACCTGAACCAGACTCCATCAGTGTTATGCTCCTGCTCCTGCTCCTGCTCCTGCTCCTGCTCTTGCTGCTGCTCCTGCTGCTACGACTACAACTACCACTACTACTGCTACTACTACTACTACTACTACTACTACTGCTGCACCACGACGACGACGACGACTACTACTACTCCTACCCCACTCCTACTGCTACTGCTACTGCTACTTCTACTGCTACTGCTACTTCTGCTACTACTGCTACTACTGCTACTACTGCTACTACTGCTACTACTGCTACTACTGCTACTACTGCTACTACTACTACTACTACATATACTATACTTTTACTACGTCTACTACTTCTACTACGTCTACTACTTCTACTACTTCTACTACTTCTATCTACTACTTCTACTACTTCTACTACCGCTCCCGNGGCTACGGCTCCGGCTCCCGCTCCCGCGACCCCGACCGCTACCGCTACCGCTACCGCTACCGCCACCGCTGCCGCTACCGCTACCGCTACTGCTACTGCTACTGCTACTGCTACTGCTACTGCTACTGCTTCTGCTACTGCTACTGCTACTGCTACTGCTACTGCTACTGCTACTGCTACTGCTGCTGCTGCTGCTGCTACTGCTACTGCACTAGTGCTCCTAGTCCTAGTCCTAGTCCTAGTCCGTCCTACTACTCCTAGTGCTACTCCTACTCCTACTACTCCTCCTACGTGTCCTACTCCTATACTCCCACTCCCACTCCCGCTGCCGCTGCCACTGCGCCGCTACTGCAGTTGCTGCTGCTATTTGTACTGCTACTTTTGCTACTACGACGGCTACTGCTGTGGTGAACATTACTACCCAGTTTGCTGTTGCCGGCGCCTTCTGCAAGCCCAGAGACTCCAGGCTGTCTGAGTCCCGGTCTTCGAAGGAGACCAGTGGACACAGGTGCGCATAACACACATAAATCTGTATGTATGCATATATATATATACGTACATGGTACATATACATTCACATACACATATACATCATATACAGATATGTATACATATCTGTATATGAATATACACACAGCGTTTCGAGCTTCGGGACAGTTTAGGGCGGTCCAGGGCTTTTGTGCGCGGCGGTTGGCTTCCTTTATGCTTGCAGGGTGTGACCTTCATGTCGTTATATAGAAGTAATTACCTATCCTATTTTGGGGCTCCTTATCATAAATAATAAATATAGCAGCGTATACCCCCAAACCCTATTCAAATTATTAAAACATAATACAAAACATAACAACACAACTGCATGCAAAGACAACATCTTGTACGACTATACAGTATAGTAAAAACCTGGCACACAAAATGCAATGAAATATATCATAGGATACAACAAGGTAGACTAGAATGTAAGTCTAAGGTGTTTCAATGCAGGCCATGGCTTGGCGCCCCGTTTGAACCCAACTAGACTCGAAAGCATCTGCAGCCGAAGCCCGACAGTTTAGGGCTTCAGGGGTTTAGGGGTTTAGGGGTTTAGGGTTTAGGGTTTAGGGTTCAGGGGTTTACGGGTTCAGGGGTTTAGGGGTTCAGGGGTTTAGGGGTTCAGGGGTTCAGGGGTTCAGGGGTTTAGGGGTTCAGGGGTTTAGAGGTTTAGGGGTGGCAGATCCCTGCCTGACGGTGGTTCTCCGAGATATGAGCGACGAGAAATCCCAGCAAACCCGATCTAGCCGCATGGTGCCATAGCTTGACCGGCAAGATTATAAGCGCATCCGCAACTTTGGAGATTGAGGTGGATGGTCGTCCGTCCAAGCCAACCCTGGGAAGCCAATGAACATAACTTATGCCCTCCTATAAGCCCTATAAATCCTATAAACCTTAAGCCCGAAAGCATCCGAAAACCTTAAACCCCAAAGCCTTGCATCCTCAAGCCCGACACCCCAAAAGAACTCAAGCCCCACACAGACCCTACACCGTAAAGACCTGTTTAGTTGGGTCATGAGATCGGAGTATGTATTCAATAAGTTTTTTGCAGCAGCTCAGAGTGAAATTGGTGTGCTGGCTCAGCTGCAGTCCTTCGGATATGACGAAACCCCGAGCCCCAAAGCCTAAACCCTAAACAATGAACTCTAAAGAGCATTGATACCCTCTAATCATTCTAATGAGGCCCTAGAGAAGTTGCAGTTTCATGAACCCAAGGTCCGTCGCCCGCTGCTCTCATGCGTAGGACAGATCCGTGACGCAGGTCTCTAAAGACTGGCGAAATCCTTAAACCGATAAAACCCTAAACCCTAAACTTTAATCTCCAAGCCCTAGCCCCTAAACCGTAAACCTAAAACTGTCATGGCCTGCCATGAATCCGCAGCGCAGCCAGCCTCCTGTCAGCCCGGGGATCAGCAAAGCAAGCTCAGAAGCGAAGGCCCCGTGTGTTTTGCTGGATTTGGGGTTCCTCTAAGGCTATGGGTCTTAGGGGTTCAGGATCGGGCTTTTGGGGTTTAGGAGTGGCTAGTTTAGCGTCTTTACCAAAGCAGTTGGCTTTGGGCAAAGGCCAATGTAAGTCGGAAGTAAGACAGTAAACCAGAGGATGAGCTACTTGACTGCGTAAAGGTGATTCGAGCTTTCGGCCGCGGCTGCTCCGAACCTCTCGTTTGAGCACTCTGGAACACTCTGCAAAGACTGTAAGCCAGCACAATGCAAAGTACTAGGAACGAAGACTGTAAAACAAGTTCGTTGGTGAATGTACCTCGTGCCTTGGAGGCAGATCCTTTGGTCTGCAGCCTTTGTGGGGCTTCGCTTGTCTGCATGACAGTCGTGAGTGGGCCCTTCAGTTCGTCTCTACACGCCATCTGTGATTCAACACACTCTCTTGCAGCACTTGCAAATGCCTCGTGAGCCGTTCACACGCAGGATGCGCTCCGCCTCCATGGTCCAAGCCGAGGTTTCAACGATACGCCATGTATGTAGTACGTAGCAGCATATGTATGTATGTATGTATGTATGTATGGCGAGGCTGTACCCTGCCCAAAACGGCGGGAGTGCACCCGAGCAACGCGTTGTGCAGCCTGGCGGCTCAGCCGCGGGGATCAGCCGAGTCTACGCGTGCAACTAGGTGCGATCTTGTCGCAGCCAAAGCAAAACGGGCGCACTCACTGCGTCTCACAAGGCGAGGAAAAACACTGCCAGGTTACTTAGGCCCTCCCCGACTGCGCCCACGAAGGGCTAGAGGTGGCGGCTGCCTTTGACGTGTCGCGCGGTTGCCCGAAGGCACAGGCTTCTGAGGAGCCAAGTCTTGAGCAGAGAAACTGTTGATGGACAAAATCCTGCATGACCCTCTAAGGACCCTAAACTATGGGAATTATGGTATATTCCTTATAATGGGCCCTAAACTATGGGAATTATGGTATATTCCTTATAATGGGTAATGCAGGATTTTGTCCATCAACCGAAGCACTCAATCGCGTGCAGCCGGAATCAGCGATTCATCCTGTGCTCGGAGCCGGCCTGAGGCCCCGACTAGGAACTGAGAGTAAACCAGGACCCCCCAATGGCCCTTTAATGGAGCCCTAATGGCCCTTAATAGTGGGTATTTGGAGTATATTAGTGCGTAGTTGGGGGGTGTAGGAAGGAGCTGGAACAGCAAACCCTTGCTCACCACTCTCAGGCTTGGGTTTCTTGGACGGAGGCGTGCAACCAGTCCATGCTGCAGGTGCAGGGGTCCTCTTGTCAGTTCGAGGTTCCCCGTCTGCATCTTTTTTCTTCAGCGACGGCTGTCCCAACCGAGGCCGCCTCAGCAACTTCCACAGTCGCGTCGTCGGCACTCGAAGTAGCTGCCGCCTTTTTTGCCCCTCGACGTTGCCTTTTGGCACGTCTGCACTCTGCACGTGCTTCGCGCAGTTGCTGCACCAGGTCGTCGTCACGAACGCCAGACCACTCGGAGGCCGCGAGGCAGCACCAGTGACCATGGTAGGCGCAGCCGCCGCAGCAACCAAAGAGGAGGCAGGCGCCGCTACGGTGCGCCTGGGCGCCTTAGCTTGGCAAGCTGCCTCAACCGCTGCTGCGAGGAGCGCAGCATCATTAGGAGCCATCGCGCCTATGGCTGAGGCACACCAGGAACGAGCCCGCCTAGGGGGACACTAAACCTCAGCACCGCAGTCGCTCGAGCCTTGTACGTAGCAGCATAGCGACATTTTTCCAGCAACAGCAAGCACCAACAGTCATCACCAAGCTTCGTCAACCTTATCCCTAAAACCCTAGTTATAGTAGCATTTATAGATCCCTTTAAAGGAAACCTATTTTTAATTATTTAACTATTAAGGCCCCTATATTAATTACCTGCGCTCTTCTGAGGGAAGTTTGTTGCAGTGCCATTCGTAGGTGGAACCATGTCAAGCAAGTTAAGTTACCCAGACCTTCCAAAATCCCTTAATTAAGGAATACACCTTACAATAATAATAGGCATCCTGTTAAAATTTAAGGTATATTCCTTAATTAAGGGATTTTGGAAGGTCTGGGTACGTTCCTTAACCAGAACTCCCTAAACTCTCAACCCTAAACCCTAAGTTCCTTTGCCGAAGTGCCAGGCGCGTGGACTTTGGCTCTGCGCAAGTTGGCCGGGGTGTCCCCCAGAGGTGCTGAGCGTGTCTTCTGCGAGGCCCGGTGGTGCTCTAGGGGTTTAGGGTTCTGGGTTGAGGTTTCATGGTTTGGTGTTTACGCTCGACCAATTCAGTATGCCATGTCATGCCCATTAATCGAGGTTTTTTGAAGTGGGCCTTGAGAGGTGCCTTTGTTTAGGGTTTAGGGTTTAGGGTTTAGGGTTTAGGATTTAGGGTTTAGGGTTTAGGATTTAGGGTTTGTATAGGGTTTAGGGTTTAGGGTTTAGGGTGGCCTTTGGTTAGTAGGGAATGGAAGAATGGTAGTAATAGGGGATATTTCGGGTTCCTGTAAAGGTCTATAGAGTTAAGATTAAAAGGGATCTATAGGAAGAATGGTAGTAATAGTAGTTATAATTGTACCCCATTCCTCCATTCCCTACGAACCAAAGGTAAGTTGTTGGGTTAGGGGTTCGACTTTGGGCTCATGGCTTTGGGGTTTTAGCGGCTTTGGAAGTTCCGAGCTCTGGGGCGTCAAGCTTCAGAGTTTTGGAGTTAAACGCTTTGGTCATGTTGGGGGGCTCGGCTTTGAACTATGCTTCCTTAAGTTTCTCCTCATGTGCTGCCTGGGCACTTAGGCAGAGTGGACCCGGATGACATCCGAGAAGACATTGTCATCTCCTTCAACTCCGCGATCAGAGCTTGCCGCAAAGCTTGGCCAAGCGCAGTCCCACTGCTGGACACTGGGCCATGCCTTGTAGCCCTTGCTTGCTTTTGTTGATTCATGTTGAACTATTGGACCATCGCGGGCAACAGATATTGCGTGCAATTGAAGATTTTACGATTGTGCTAACCGTGTCGACATATCGCACACGCAACAGAACAAGTGCCGTTTGCATTGGACCTCAACCCTTTCCGAAGAGAGTATGAGATCGAACCGAGGAGAGTATGAGATCGAACTGCGTGGTGGCGACGGACAGCTCCGCAAGTCTGTCGTGTGTGATGGTCTTGGTCTAATTAGTAAGTCTAGCCTAGTAACGCTAGCCCTAGTAATTCAAGGATAAGACAGACATTCCCGATAACAGTATTAAGCCGCTATAGCCACAAGCAAAGGGTGCCTATACAAACAGGCAGTGACTCAGTAGTGCCGAAATAGCACCACATGCAACGGACTACTGTCTGGTGGAATGGATCCCTTTTGTAGCCCCCATATAATCCCCAATAGTAGTCTCCATAATCCACTCCCCCATTCCCTACTAAGAACCAGACAGACTATCGGACGTAGGGCATGTGCTCACGAGGCCGAGGTTCATTCTCGCGTTATGCATGCAGCCCATGGCCCCTTCCGCAGGAAGTCAGGAAAAGCTCAGTCAGCAACGCTTGCAGCGATGCCTGGGAAGTGGCAGTAGAGCCATGGGGGAGGCACGTCCGCGTACTGACATGATACCTCAGGGGTCTTCGGACCTGCCTGCACGTTTAGGTCATCCCGAATGCCCGACGGCAATTGCTGTGGCATGTTGGCATCCGAACTGGGCTGAAAAAGTGCGACCGCCTGTCGGTTCCTTGTACTTTGAGACGCGGTGACACCGAAGGGATCTAGAGACTAAGGTTTCAGGTCGGTAGGCTCGCGGATTGAATGCATTACGTTTTGGGGCAACGATTCATTCCCAAGTTTATTGGCCCATGCTGCAACATGCATTCCGTTGCCGGGTGTTAAGGCTCCGGGATCGCCACCTACCTTTCAAGAACCCCCTGTTCACCCGCCCAATCTGAATCATTTAGGGGTCTGAACACGTCAAAAGTATCCCTTATAACTTGAGGTTGAGGGTTAAGGATTTAGGGCCACAGCTTGGGACATAAAGGTCTAGGACTTGAAGCTCTAGGGTTTAGGACTTGAAGCTCTAGGGTTTAGTTTGGTCAAATCGTACTTCAGTAAACTGTGAGTGGAAAAAGTTTGCAGAGTAGTAGATTTCAACTAATGGTATGGTACGAGCAATTAATACTCGTGGTGCTGTGGTGGCACTAGTTGTGTTGGTGATACTAGTAGTACAAGTAGCACAGTAGTTTTCGTAGCAATTGCTAGTAGTGGTAGTACTGGAACTGCTAGTCGTACTGGAAGTACTCGTAGTAGCAGTAGTAGTTCCAATCGTATAGCAGTAGTAGTTCTAATCGTATTACTCTAGTGTAGTAGTCAGCCTGCAACATCCGGAACCCAACGTTGCCGACTGAAGCTGCCCACCCCATGCCCCGAAACTGACCAACCCGCACCCCGAAACTGACNCCCCACCCCCCCGAAACTGGGCCCCGAAACTGCCTCATCCAAAACTCCCCTCCAGCCGATCCGAAGCCATGCCTCCCTGGTAGTACCTAAACCCTAATCCTTAAGCCCTAAAGCCTGACCCCTTGAAATCCTAAGCCCCAACCCTAAACCCTAAACCCTAAACTCCAAAAGGCGTTCAAAAAAAAACTCTAAACTCCACACCCTACATAGATGAAGACTTGCGGCCGCGAGTGCTCGATCAAGGCTTCCACGCTAGAGCTCCTTACATTGAAGGTTTGTACTTGGAGGTTCATGGGTAGTTATAAGTGGAGTTATAAGTAGGGTAACTATATATAATTATGACCCATACTAGAGGACTTGTAACTCCATTTATATTATATTTACCCATGAACCTCCAAGTAGAGGCCTCGACAGTCAGAATCTGTTTTTGGGACATGCTCTGCCATACTTATATTGGACCCGTGACCCGTGCTAGGTTAGGGTTTTGAGATATACTCTGCTACACTTATGATCGGGACTCGAAGGGGACAGTCTTAGTAGCTTTTCCGACCCCTAAAATGGACTCCATCCGCTTCGAATCCCGAAGTCCGACAACGCCAAAGCGAGGAAGTACCCCCCCAAAATCCCGAAACCCGAGAAACACAAGACTCTAGAACTTGAAGCCTCCAAAATTTAGTTATAGGGTAATAAGCCTTATTAGGTCCTTATTATGGGCATTACGGCCCCCTACCCCCCTCCCCCCTACCCCCCTAAGGGTCCTTATGATTTAGGCTTTAGGGTTTGGGGGTTGCAGAATAACTCACCTGGTACTCTAAATGGGTAGGACCCTGGCAGAAGATAGCGAATCTCTATAAGCCCTGAACCCCTAAACCATTAACCTAAACAGACTGTCATGGCCTACCATGAATCCACAGCGCGGCCAGCCTCCTGTCCGCCCGGGGATAAGCAAAGCAAGCTCAGAAGCGAAGGCCCCGTGTGTTTTGATGGATTTGGGGTCCCTCTAAGGCTACGGGTCTTAGCAGTTCAGAATCTCTGGGTTCCGAGGTTTAGGGGTTAGGTTTTTTCGGGTGCCATGCTTTGTGTTCAGCAACTTGATCAAAGGAGCTGGCTTTGGGGATTTGGGTTTGGGGCTTCACACAAAACCCCAATATGAGTCGGATGTAAATTAGTAGATCAGAGGACGAGCTACTTTCAGTGCGTAAACAAAGCTTCGAACTTTCGACCGCGGCTGCTCCGAACCTCATGTCTGAATATTGTGCAAATGAATGCAACCACCAAAAGGTGAAGTACTGAGAACGAAGACTTGTTAAATCATATGTTGGTAGATGTGTCTGGTGTGTTGGAGGCAGATCGTTTTGTCGGCAGTCTTTGTTCGGGCTCTGCTGATTTGCATGCCAGTTGGGAGTGAGCCCTTCAGTTCGTCCCTAAGCGCCACCTGTGGTTCAACACACTCTTTTGCAAATGTTTCGTGAGCCGTTTACACACAAGATGCTCTCCGCCTCCCATGATCCAAACAGAGGTTTGCACGATGCACAATGGAGAGAACATTCGTTTCCCAGCAATAGCCCACGCCAGCTGTCACGATCTACCAACTTGATCAACCTCATCCCTAAAGCCCTAGACCCTAAACCCTGAACCCCAGTTCTCCATGACTAGCAGCCCAGCCTCACACTCCGAGCAAAGATAACTTTTGTAAAGTCCCCAGCTCATGCCCCACTCTGAGGTCCTGGCTTTCATGCGGTTTTCGGAGTTGCTTGAAGTTGCCATTCGTATTTGGATGCTTCGTACGTCGCATCTGTTGGGTTCCTTAACCAGAGCTGCCTAAACTCTCAACCCTCAACCCTAAGCCCTAGGTTCCTTTGCTCAAGTGCCAGGAGCGTGGACTTTGGCACTGCGTAAGTTGGCCGCGGTGTCCCCGAGAGGTGCTGAGCGTGTCTTCTGCGAGGCCCGGTGGTACTCTAGGCGTTTGGGGTTGTGGGTTTAGGGTTCATGGTTTGGTGTTTACGCTCGACCAATCCAGTCTTGCCCATTGTTCGATTTGTTTTTGAGGTTGGGGTCTAGGGGTTTTAGGTTCAAGGGTTTGGACCCCGTGCTTAAGGGCCCCAGTATTCATCGTCTCTAGCAGGGCCCCCCAGGTCCCCGATTGATGTGCCCGCTTTGAAGTAGCACTCGTGACTATCGATCGAGATCGTTTCTTGTGGAAGTCGTTAGGGTTCAGGGGGTAGTGGGTTTAGGGCTTAGGGTTTGGGGTTAAGGGGGGTTTAGGGCTTAGGGGGTTTAGGGTTTGGCGGTTCAGGCTTCTTTGCGAGGAACTCTCTGCTCTGTTTGGAAGAGTCCGAGGTGGAAGAATCCAAGCTTGCGGTTGCTTCCAAGATTGTGTGATTCCTTTCTGCAGGACACAAGCCCTGCGGGCGAATGGGTGAAACTATTCTATACCATACCATAATATACTACAATACACTACAGTATGTTTTGGTGCAGTACTGAGTACACTGACCCCTTGTCGTCCCATCATGCAGACACGCATTCTGGGAAAGTCTGGGGCTCAGGATTCAGTGCTTATGCTCACTCATATGGGTGGTTGTCAAAATTATGGTCCCTTTTTGGGTCCTTAATATAGTACGGCACCTATTATTTAGGGCACCCCAAAAGGGACCCTAATTTTGACAACCACCCATGTGGCACATTCGCATAGTAACTGTACCAGCTCTGTGATGTTGGGGTCGTGCGGACGGGGGACGAACTTTCGAGACTCCGTGAAAGCTTGGCTGCGGGATCACGATCCTCATGGCATCATTGCAGACGAGAGTCTTCAACAACACTACCAAGCAAGTGCTGTGCAAATAACCGTCATTGATCCCTCAAGCCTTTGACCCATGAAATGGAATCCAGCTGCACCGCGATCCCTAAGCGAGTGCTGGTCGCCCCCCCCCCTTCCCCCGCCCCCCCCCNATGTGTGCCGGTCAGAGCTGTCATCCCAGCCACGCCCCTCCCCGCCCCCCCCAATGCCCTTGAAGCCTCTATATAAACCCTACCTAGGCCCTAGATAACCTACCTTCTTAGGGTTCCTTATTTTGATTTCTATATACAGGTCCTTACAAAGGTAGGGTCTTTAGGGTCTAGGTAAACCCTGAACCCTACAAACCCTCGACCCTAAACCCTAAACTCTAAACCCCATAACCCTAAACCCTAAACCCCTAAACCCTAAACCCCTAAACCCTAAACTCTGAACCCCATAACCCAAAAAGAGCCTTCAAGCTCGCAGGCAATCGCATGCTGCAGCCGAGCCACGAAGCGCCGCGGCTGTTCTCCAGTACTGAGTATTGGGTTTGGGGCCGCCAGAGTTTTCTTTGTGAGTGTAAGAGGTACAATTACAGATATACGAATACACATATGCATACATATACATATATATATATACACATGTACATATGTACATGTGTACATATATGTATATACATATACATGCACATGCACACATGCACGTGCGCTTGCACGTGTATGCAAACATACATGCATACATACAGACAGACCATCCATCCCTCCCTCCATCCCTCCCTCCCTCCCTCCCTCCATCCATCCAGGCATGCACACATCCATGCATGCACACATACCTACGTATTTACATCTATATGTGTGCACCAAGTATATATACGGCGACAGCGCCGGTTAAGAAACAGTTAATTTTTCGTGAGGGGGGGCTCGAATTCTTAATTTTGAAGCGCACCTGTTTTTAGTAAGAAGCACGTTTCGGGAGGTGAGGGTACCCTGGATTTCTTAACCCAAATGTCTTAGCTTGAAACGGCAGCAAAGAAAAAACGCAAATTCGAGAAATGAGAGCATTGAAAGATTTGAGCCTGCAGCACTTTCCATTCCAGCTCATGGCTTATCCACTCGGTCATGGCATCCTTTGGACTTCTTGAAAAGCCATGTCCATGTCTTATCCAGCTTGTATTCAGCCCTTACCAGAACCCCCCCAAAAATAAGAAATCGAGCCCTTCAATTTCTTAAATTTAAGAAATCGAGCCCCTCAATTTCTTATTTTTGGGTCGTTCTGGGCTTGCTGAATAAGGGCTTAATAAGGCCTTAATAACAGCTTTCGAGGGCTCTAGAGACTTTGTAAGGGCTTAATAAGGGCTTAAAACAAGCTTTGCCAAAAAGGAAAACAACCACCAAAATAAGAAGTTGAGGGGCTCGATTTCTTAAATTTACGAAATTGAGGGGCCGATTTTTTATTTTTTGGGGGAACCGCTGTAGAGGCTTTCTAAGGGCTTAATAAGGGCGTAAATTAAGCTTTGCCATGTAGGAAAACAGCCACCAACAGAAGAAATTGAGGGGCTCGATTTCTTAAACTCAAGAAATTCAGGGGCTCGATTTCTTATTTTGGGGGGGTTCTGGGCTTGCCTAATAAGGGCTTGATGAGGCCTTCATAACAGCTTTGGAGGGCTCTAGAGGCTTTGTAAGGGCTTTTCGCCGAGCTTTTGGATTACGAAATCTACTTGCGCGAACAAAACCAGCGAAGACAAAATGAGAAGAGCAAAATGAGAATTTGGCACGCTGAGTCCAGGGTACCCTGGATTTCTTATTTTTCAATGTGCTCATTTTTTGTATATTTTTTTTGTCGCAGGGCTGCCGAGGGGCTCAATTTCTTAAGCCAATGATTTCTTGAGCAGTGCTGTCGCTGCATACATATATATATATATACATACATACATACATACATACATACACGGCGGGCCTTTCCCCCCCGGCCAATGGGCCAACCTGTCAACTGAAGCTTGGGTCATAAAAGCCAAATCTCGAGCTCCTTGGTCTTCGGCTTCCCCTAAACCCTAAACCCCTACACCCTATATCCCCAAACCTAAAACCTATATCCTACTTGAAGGGGCAGGGGACTTAGTAAGTTGGTTATAAGTAGGGTTATATTTAGGGTAACTCCATTTAGGGCACTTATAACTCTACTTATAACCTACTTACTAAGNTTATAAGTAGGGTTATATTTAGGGTAACTCCATTTAGGGCACTTATAACTCTACTTATAACCTACTTACTAAGTCCCCTGCCCCTTCAAGTAGGCCCTGAACCCGGAACCAAAACCTTAAGCACCCAGACCCTGAACCCCGAAACCCTAAACCCTGTCCACCGAAGGTGGGCTTTGGCCTTGGACATCTTCTCCACGATCTCTGCAACCGGCGGCCTTCCCAACATCTTCATCTTCAGTGCCCCGTCCTTCGAAGGGCCTAGAGTCATACACGTATTTACAAATATATATATATATATATATATTACAGTATTTACACCAAAACTGGTAGATAACTCGGGGGGACTACCATATATATATATATATACACACACAGACATCCCTCAAAGTAGCCCTTACAGCGGCTCTTTGGTGCATCTCCAGGCATTGAGGCCTTTCGTGAAACCAAGTCCTCAGTCTAGACCCGAGGCGTTGACAAGCAGAGTATACTGTCGTCTAATATGATGTAAACCCCGATAAATTGAAAAATATTGTAACCTAGTACACTGTATACTGTGATTAAATGAGACCTTATTGCAGTATACTATACTTCATCTTTACACATTGAAGTACAATTTGACATCATCATCATCATCCCCCAATCCCAATCCTTCGGCGCCCAAACTCGAAGCCTTGCGGAATGAGATTGGGCGCATCTGGTCTTTCCCATCAGGAAACCCGAATTTCGTCGTTTCCGTGTCAACCCGGGAATTATTTTGACTCCGGGGCTTTGTGATCAGCACGGTGATTTTTAGACTCGCACGTTCCTGCGACTGCTTCGGGTATGAGACGTGGCCCTCCAACCTCCGAAAGTGCTCTCGGTTCGATTTGCAGGTTTGGGGTGCTGACAATATGATCTACTGCAGGGTTAAGGGTCGATACACATAAAGTTCTCGAAGCTGCAGCGGTCCTACCGCTTGAATCGGAAGGTGCCGCAATCACTGCATGTGAGAAGGGGGGTCAATGGCAGTTGGCACTCCTTTGTCTTTTCTCAGACATGGCATCTGCCCGGGTGGCTCCCAACATCTTCAGCCGCTCGGTTCAGTGCACACATCTGAAATGCAGGATTCGGGGTTTAGGGTCAGGGACTTCTGGGCGGCATGCATTGCCACCAATGGGGTAGCTTTGCAGGGCACCGTTTGTTCCATTCGCATGATGTGCTTGGCTCGAGCTGTTGCCGAGGTTTTAGTGCTGCCATCAGTGCCTGCGAGAAAAGTGGTCGTTGGGAAGAGGCTTTGGTGCTGCTGTCAGAGGCACAGTCTGCAGAGGTTGTGCCGGACGTCGTTTGTTTTAGCGCTGCAATTAGTGCAGCTGAGAAGGGTGGCCAATGGCAACTGGCATTGCAGCTTTTGTCCAACATGCTCCAAGCAAGAACTGCACCGAATGTCATCGCTGTCAGCGCTGCCATAAGTGCCTGTGAAAAGGGAGGCCAATGGCAGATGGCTCTCCAGCTGCTCACAGGCATGTCTACCCTGGAATTGCAAGCAAACGAGATCAGTTTCAGTGCTGGTATCAGTGCCTGTGAAAAGGCTGGGCGATGGCAGATGGCACTTACACTCTTGTCGCGAATGGCAGTCGCCGACCTAACGCCGAACAAGATCAGTTTCAGTGCAGCGGTTAGTGCCTGCGAAAAAGCAGGCGAGTGGCAACAGGCCTTGCACCTGCTCTCCAAAATGTCCTCTTCCTCCGTGATACCCGATAGAATCAGCATGAATGCAGGAATCAGTGCGTGTGAGAAGGGCAGTCGCTGGGAGATGGCTTTGCAGCTGCTCTGGTCGATGGCTACAGACAGCCTGCTCCCGAACACAGTCAGCTTCAGCGCTGCCATCAGTGCCTGTGAGAAGTCCGGCGACTGGGAGACTGCCTTCCTGTTGTTAACACAGATGTCATCAGAGAGGATGAGGCCGAATGAAGTTAGCTTCAGCGCTGGCATCAGTGCATGCGAAAAAGGTGATCAGTGGCAGATGGCGCTAGCTATCTTGTCGGAAATGGCTACATCCGGATCACTACCTAATGTGTTCAGTTTCAATGCTTGCATCAGTGCTTGTGAACGAGGCAGCCAGTGGCAGCTTGCTCTCGTGCTCCTGGCACAGATCTTTGCTTCTGGCATAGTACCGGATCAAATCATCCTCAACACTCTGCTCACTGCCCGTGACAAGGGGACACAGTGGGAAATGGCCTTTGTCTTGTTTTGGGCCACTCGGCGTGAACCTGAACGTTTCACACCTCCACCAAGTGTTCCAGGGCTATTTTAGGCACCTCCAGCACACTAGTTAATGGCAACACAAAAATGTAGTTCGTTTACTCTTCAGTCCTGCATTTACCACTCCCAGCATGATCAAGCCACTCTCAGCATGATCAAGCCACGGCATTGGTGAATCGTTTTCATGTTCAGCCAGTGTCATTGATTGGTCATTGACTAGACCATACTCGATTATGCTCGTTTCCGGCATGCTGTATTTGGTACTATCTTCGGCTTACAGTAACGTTAACTTGTGCCACCCCACATACAATAATGCGCTCTAATATCTATACTTTATGCTATGTATATGCTATGCTGTACATTGCGATACACTGCATTTGGGGCCCATGGGTGCTACTGTGAACCCTTTTGTGTTTTGCTCTTGTTTTGGGATTCTCACTGCGCTGCATGGCTGTTGTATGTTCGCTGACTAGACTCTGCTTCATGCTGTACCACGTCTACTACGCAATTAGTTCGAATCGTATCATATCCAATTTGTGCTCTAAACCACACAAGCCCTATGTTGGGCTGCATTCCACCTGAGCGGTTGAGTTCTGAATGATCACTTATAAGTTCTTTCGCATGAGACCACTTCGCGGAAAAATGCAAACCCCGATGTTCGAATATATCTGAATTGCGGAATATTTCTAAAATTCTAATAGGATCCGATCTGGGAAGCAACGGGTAAGGCACTGGCCCCGGCTTCCGTGTCCCCGACACGGCTGCAGCTGAGTGCCTTGGGTGGCGCCGGTGAGAAGCGGGGCGTGGCTGTCCCGGCGCTGCCGGCGATGTGGTCTCGCATGAGAGCTTGTGCTTACACGTAGGGCTTGCATCATCTTATATACAACTCTAAGCGCAGAGCTATCCATGCGATGTATAAGTATCCACCGCCAAAACCAATCGGCTGAGACTCATCCTTGCATGCTAGCCTGTGCTGGCGGGTGACTGGAGAGTCATCGATGAATTTGGTTGAGGCTCACCTTCTGCAGGCTTACTACGAGCCCTGTCACCATCGTGGTGGTGACCTGGGCTCAGACTACAGCTTTTCAGGCTTGGTGTAAGTGATTATACACTACGCTTCATAAGAGCCTCTGCTTTGCTGATATTTGACTTGCCGTCTTGGTATGGCTGAAGACCGGATCATGCAGAGATACTAAGAGCAGTTGCCTGTAGACGGGCTGGACGCGTCTCTGAAGGTGTCTACCCATGTGCTGGTCTATCTACCCTCCTTTGTGCCTTTCAATACAAGTGCACTCTGGCATCTCTCGCGCTCTCGCTTCCACTTCCTACACAGACATATATATACACTTGTGTATACGCATATATCTCTATTTCCACGTACTTACATCTTGTATGTCCAGACACATACACATTTGTTTATGTGAATGTCGGGTGTGCCTCTCCGGACACTGACCGTCTTCTTTCTGTTCAACTCTTTGCCTGTGCGATGGGATGGAGCAGGAAAGGATCCAAGATGCTGGTCTTTGGACTCCTGGACTCTCCCTCGTTTGATGATTTTCCCGGGCCCTCTCTATGGCTTCCTGCTTTTTTCATAGCTGGGACCTCTTTAGATGTCCTACCCCACACGACTCTGCAGCTGCGCGCGCTGAATGGTGGGCACGGCTGCAGGATCTTCTGCTTCTGCGTGGGCCTCGATGCATGCAAAAGCCCTGAGGGCAGAGTGAATATGTACGTCATACATACATACATACATACATACATAGTTACATACATAGTTACATACTTACACACATACAAGCATACATACATGCATACATACATATGCCTGTATACATCAGCGTGCCTTTCTGGACTCTGGGCACAGGCCATTTGCTTTCTGTTCATCTCTGTGGGATAGCACGGAAAACAGCTGAGATGGGAGAGAGCTCGGAAGATGCTGGTCTTCTGGGGCAAAAAGGGTTCCTTTAAGGGTATATGGATTTAATTTAAGTTACCATAATAAGGAAACCAAATTCTTTACAATAGATCCCTAATATGGTAACTTAAATTAGATTCCTTAACAAGAACGACTCTCTCTCATCCGGTGTTGTGTTCAGACGCCCTGGTAGCCGATCTCGGCGCCGGGAGAAAGTCCAAGAGCCGGGTGCTGCGGAAAGACTTTTCGCCTTCGGGATCTCCTTTTGGAAGTCCTCAGTTTCGGGCATCGAGGAAGGATCCTACTGTTTGAGGTCTCCGTTGGGTCATTGATTTTCTGAAACCCAGATGGCCATGCATCACAATCGCAGCATCGAACGACTTGGGGAGGGTGTTTACGGTTTTTGACGAGGGGCTGCCGCTCGCCACCAACCAGATCCCAGGATAGACGCTATAATAAGGGACACCTGATTCGTCAGAAAGCTGCAAAGACTAAATCCTTAAGTCCATAGCCCATGATGTTGTGAATGTAATCATCTGCATGCTGCTGCAAGGGCTATTCTAATGCACTCACTAAGGTTACCAAATGATGAATGGTCTTGGGATGCTGTAAGCCAGACTTTGGCAAGAGCAACAGATCAATGGTAACAGGAGACTACAAGTAGTTCTTTTTTTAAGCCCTGACTCTAACCTGTCGGAAGCTGCGGTTTAAGAAACAAGCCTGCCACCCTCCACTTGCTGACAGGATCTTGGAAGCCGGTCAGTCCAGCTTGAAGGCCGGTGATTGTCTTTGTTGCGGGTTTGCTGTGTGGGGTACTTGGGGATGGGCTCAGAGGGTCTGGGATTGCATTTGGAGCCGTAGAAAACTTTGTGAGTTTTGGGTACGGCTGTAGTTTGTTGTGGTTAAGGGGGTGTCTTTGTTGGAGAGATCATGCATCATGCAAGTTTCCGCATCCTCCCTAGGATGCGGTTTGCAGCGTGTTCGGTGGCCCTGCTGCATTCCAGCATTCGCCCACTTATGCAGCGTATTGCTGTAATGTAATAAAATAGTACCAGTACTAGTAGACGTAATAATAATTGTAGTAGCAGTTAGTAGTAGTAGTAGTAGTCGTCGTCGTCGTAGTAATCGTAGTAGTCGTAGTAGTTGTCGTAGTCGTGGTAGTCGTAGTAGTCGTAGTCGTAGTAGTCGTAGTAGTCGTAGTAGTAGTAGTAGTAGTAGTAGTAGTATTAGTATTAGTATTAGTAGTAGTAGTAGTAATAATAATAGTAATAGGAATGGTAATAGTAATGGTAATTATAATAATATTAGTAATAGTCATAGGAATAGTAACAGTAATTGTCATAGTCATAGTATTAGTAATAGTCTTAGTCATACTCATAGTAATATACTATTAGTATTAGTAATAGTAATAGTAATAGTAATAGTAATAGCAGTAGTAGTAGTGGTAGTAGCAGTAGCGGACGTAGTATTAAGTAGTAGTAGTAGTAGTAGTAGGAGTAGTAACAGTAGTAGTAGTAGTAGTAGTAGTAGTAGTAGTAGTAGCAGTAGTAGTAGTAGTGGTAGTAGTAGTAGTAGTAGTAGTAGTAGTAGTGGTAGTAGCATAGTAGTACCACTAGTACTAGTACTAGTACTAGTGGTTTTTGTAGCAGTAGAAGTAGTAGTGGTAGTAGTAGTAGTAGTAGGAGTAGTAGCAGTAGTAGTAGTAGTAGTAGTCGTCGTCGTACTGGTAGTGATAGTGGTAGCGGTAGTCACCGTCGTAACAGGCGTGTCTTGCAGCTATGGCAGTCGCAGTTGGAACATAAACACACGAGCCGACAATGCCAATAACAGTAGCAGCAGTACCGTCGATGTTGGTCGCAGGAGCAGAAACAGGAGCAGGAGAAACAGTAGTAGCACTAGCAATGGTTCCAGCAGCTGCTGTCGGAGTAGCAGTTCAGTAGCAGCAGCAGCAGCAGTAGAGGCAGCGATATCAGTAGTAGCAGTGGCAGTAGCAACAGCAATCGGACTCGGAGTCGACCACCGCGAGATAAATTTACGCAGGCAGCCAAACAGATGTCACTATTGATCTGCATCATCGGGGCCGTCACGCCCTTAACGTCTTAGTCACCACGGTCTTAAAGACAACAGCAATACCAAAACATGTCATATACGAAGTCGAACTTGTATTCGTGTGGTGGTGGTGCTACAGTAGCTTAGACCCTAAAACCCTAAACCCTAAACCTAGAGCCTAAACCTAGCCCTAAACCCTAAACCTAGAGCCTATCCGTAAGCCTTGAACACTCAACCCTAGGGAGCGCTAGTTTCATCAAATTAACAAAAACTCCAACCCTGAGCCTACCCAGAGTAATAACAACAGTAATAGTAATAATAGTAGTAGCAGTATGAATAATGGTAACAATACAAATAATAGGCAAGGTACCTTTAAAACGGTAAATGTCTAAATTTTGGGGGTCGTATCTCTGTTTCAATACCGGTAAATGTCTAAATTTTGGGGGTCATATCCCTGTTTCAAAGGTATTGGTTTCTCTAGGTAAGCCCTCAACCCTAAACCCTACCCTCAAACCCTAAACCCTCAACCCTAAACCCGAAACCCCCACCCTGAAACCAACAAATCTTGTCAGAATCCGCGGAATCGGTCCTCGCTCGCGTCCACCTGGAGCACCTACACACAGGAGGGCTTGGGATGAGCATGAGCAGTGCTTAGGGCTTTTAGGGCTCAGGGCTGATGGGGCTTATGGGGTTTAGGGTTTAGTGTTTAGGGTTTAGTGTTTAGTGTTTAGCGTGTAGGGCTTAGGGTTTGGTGTTTAGGGTAAGGGTTTGGGTTTAGGGAGCACCGTGGCTACTCTTCACCGCAGACCGGTTCTTCGGCTACCTGGCTTCTGTATTGTCATGTCGGAAGCATAAACTTGATCAACCAATTACAAAGAACTACGCTGGAGACTGGTGGTGATGATGTTTACTGCTGTTATCATGTTGATTGTCGCTCATGTCGCCACTGTGCTAGTGTTGGTACAGTAGTTGTAGGGCACGGGCTTTGGGCGGATTCAGTTTTAGCTGAGGTTGGGATTCGTTGTTGTTTTGGTTGCGTTCAGGCTTTTGTGTGCTCTCGGTGTATCGTTTCTCTACTAACTTTCTCAGCGTCCAGGGTCGATCGAATTCGGGGCAACAGGAAGTAGTCACGGTGTTACCAGGCAAATCGGCAAACACAACAGCGAAGCTATGATAGCAGCCATCTTCGTCAGAAAGGCAGTAGCAGCCATCGACATCCCCGTCGTCATCGTCTCCATAATCGTCATCATCCTCAGCATCAGGATCATCATGAGGCTGATGGTGCCATCATCCTCTTCACCATAAACCATTCCAGACGATCCCAAAAAAATGTGGCTTTGACAGTTGAGAGTCGCAGGGAACATAGCTCGCTGCACGTCTTGGCCAGGTTGCAGGGCAGCTCTCTGCTTGAACCAGTACTGGGTGGGATTTCAGGCTGAGGGTTCAGGGATTAGGTTGCGGGTTTACGGTTTAGGGAGTTCCTACACCCTAGGCCCAAAGGCGCTCGGATTTTGGGATCACGGGGCTTCCGCGAAGTCGAGGCCGAGTGGAGGAACTGAGACTTCGAGATTGCGGCCTGTGAAGCTGTGCATTTTATGTCACACCTCAACGGACTGCTTGTCCCTTTCCCTCAATGCTGTCGTCACGACACCTTGTTTTCTAGATTTTTGATGGCATGGGTGAGTGGTGATGGTGGCAGGACAGGAACCAACACAAGATGCTCCTGCCCCCGACCCGTTACGGCGCTAGCATCATGCTCTCACTGGCGGCGCGACCTTCTGGCTTCTCCTTGTCAACATGCTAGTGTGGGTGACTGCAAGCACCAACACCAGCATCGCATCACGAAAGCGAGTTGATGCAGCCGGGGGTGAATCCTGATCCAAAGTGCCGTGCAAATCCCCCCACATACCAAACTCAGGGCCGGAATGTAATATAGGGGCCTTAATGATTACCTATACTATTTTTTGGGGGGTTCCTTATATTACATTTCAGTATCATGGGCCCCAAAACCCTATTCTAATTATTAAGGGCCCTAAATTACTCCCGAAGTGCTCCTAGGGCAATTTCAAGCATCGTTTGTCACGTGGCCCCACTCCGGCTGCTGCTCGCCCTCCTGGCCGCAGGCTCAGCAGGGGGATTCCCTAAACCCGAAACCCTGAAACCCCTAAACCCTAAACCCTTAAACCACTAAACCCTAAACCTTTTGCAGTCTATGTTTTGGGGGTTCCTTATTATAATTATAGTACAATGGGCCCCAAAACCCTAGTCTAATTATATTAAGGCCCCTATATTACGCACTAGATTTGCTTTGCAGGATCAGGGTTTGTCCTGGAGACCCGATTCGATCTACTGAAAACTTACCTACACTGCAAATCTCGAACGGTCGCCTTCGAAATTGGGTTTAGGGTTTAGGGTGTTGCAAACTCGAGGGGGAAGAAACTGCTAAATTAAAGATGGCTGGATAGTCGTCAGGCTCCGCAAATACCATGTGAAATGGAGTTGCCGTAAAGAAGCGCAGACTCAGAGTCGCTGTACTACCACTACTACTACTACTTACTACTACTACTACTACTGCTACTGCTACTGCTACTGCTACTGCTACTGCTACTGCTACTGCTACTGCTACTACTACTGCTACTACTACTACTACTACTGCTACTACTACTGCTACTACTACTGCTACTACTACTACTACTACTACTACGGTTTCCCCCGGTGCGACACCAAGACCTATCATTTTTCAGACGACTGCGACTACTGTCACTGCCACTGCCACTGCCACTGCCACTGCCACTGCCACTGCCACTGCCACTGCCACTTACTACTACTACTACTACTACTACTACTACTTCTGCTACTACTACTACCACCACTACTACCAAGCACCCGCGACTGCTTCTGGTTCTACTACGACGATACCTACCTACCTGGACACCTGGACCCCTACCTACCAACCCGCCTGCCTACCTACTGCAGAGTACAGTACCTGCCAAACCATTCCTCCCTTCCCCCCACCCCTCTCTCCCTCCCCTCCCTCCCTCTGCCTCCCATGCCTGCCTGCAAGCTCTGGAGAAATCGGGGTTTTTCAACAACAAAGAACCCTAGACTCGTTGTGGTGTGAGACTTGGTTCGTTGGAGTTGAGAGCCCAGTCTTGACGAGCGGCAGCTATGTCGAAGCAGGGGCGAATGATGCGTCCGCATCTTTCCGATGGACATGTACAGCCTTGGCGGGCCGGGTGCAATGCCAATGACCAAAAAAGATGGGGGGCAGGGACGTACCAATCAAAAACGCAAATGAAGGGCATGTGCTACGAAGTAGTACGATGATAAGGCGGAATCGCATGACCTGGCTTCTTCTGTCGCCTGTCAGCAGATGGTTTGGTTGGCACGGCAGCAGAACAGACGGAATTAGGAGTTCACACTGAAGGTTCGTGACCGGGCAACTAAGATAGAAGAGTCCTTCAACTTGGGGCCCAAGGTTTGCGGCCTTTACTGCGCTCCGAAATTAAATCTTCCTGGCTTTCGATCCTAGCACCGTCAACCCCGGCACCCTGAAGGTTCCGACGCAAGAACCGGACTACGATGAAACCGGCACCTTTCCAAGCCGCGATACTACAAAGTGCAATACGGCCACATGCCAAACTTCAACTGGATTGGTGTCGTCACATGACCGTGCAGGATGAAGCAGCCGCCAACTCGCTGTTCACTTGCTTCAGAGTTTATTGTGCAGTTCAAACTCGGTATATCGGGCAGTGCAGGGACAGATAGTCAAGGCCCGTGTTGTTTCGAGGAGACAAATCCCGCAGCCCTGAGACTTCGTGTCTTGAGGAAACCAGGCCAAAGGAGTGACAAACGGCATCGACAACGAGCCCCAAGCACTACCATTGCGGAAGCAACCCTGAACACGAAGCGCATCATCGAATTGAGCCTCAACACAGCCCCCAGTCCTGAAGCAGTGAATTGGCTTGTGTAGCAGTACCAAACACGAAAAGGGAAGGCGAAACTCTCGGACCCTGGCAGCACGAAGAGAATGCACATAAGGAGCCAGCAGCAGGCCTGGGTCTGGGTGCAGAACTTGCCATTTGGAGATTGGGTTCAGGGTACGGCGCAGTTTTACGATTTGCCCCAAGCCTGGGCACACTTTCAAGCTCTCTGTGTTACGTCGAAATCGCCGAGACCTGGTTAATTGCGCTTCGGGGCCAGGGGCCATCTGGCGTCCTCCACATCTCTAGGACTCCAGGCCAACTGGGAGCCGATGGATGTCCTCCGTTGTTTTCTCGAAAGGCTGGCTCTGTGGCCAGAGATAGACTTTGAAGAAACCCTAAACCCCGAAACCTAGTGGTCCAAATCCCCTGGCCACAACCAACTTGTAAAGCCCCAAACCCCAACCCCAAACCCCCAAATCCAAACTCGGATCTCCGAGAGCTTTGAGACACCGGGCGCAGTATGCAAGCGCCAGACCTGCTTTCAGGTGGCTGAACTTTGATGCTTCGGACCCGCTTCTTACGGGCATGCAGTCTGGAGAGTCTGAGGTCTGAGGCTGGTTCGGCGTCTCAGCTTTAAAGCTTTACAGTCCGGGGCCGCTCGGCTTTGAAACTTAAAGATGCATTAAAGCTCTAAGTCGCTTCCAAATTCCAGGATTCTGGGGCTTGGCCTCTCGGAACAAGCCTGCCAGCCCTGTATCTGTAAAGCCATCCACTCTGAATATCTCGGAATCATACTCGCCCATAAGAATTCAACGTCGGACTCGTGTGGTTGCGGATTCAGAACTCAATTGGGAAACCGCAAACGCGAACCCCAAAAGAAGCTGTCGACTGAATCCAGAGGTCTTCACCGCAACAAGCACAACAAATGAAGCTTGGTTTTCCCCTGCCCCAACCACAAACAAAGGATGAACAACAAACAAATGCGCATGCTAGCATACATGTACATACATACATACATATACGAAAAAATAATTTAAATGTATTTGCATGTGTATATACATACACACATCACATACTTTGACATCTCTCTATATATATATATATATATATATGTACATGTGTATGTGTATATATATATACGTATACATATATATATATACACATACCCAAATAGATTCGTATATATGTAGTATGATATGTACACGTATGCCTATGTGTATATGTATATGTATGTACATGTATATATGTATACATACACATGCATGCTTTCATGCATACATACATACATACATGATCCTTCATTCCGGGGGCTCAGAGTATGCATGCATGCCTGCACACATACGTACGTACATACATACGGTACATACTTTAAACACACTACATACATTACATACATTACATACATACATACATCAATACATACATACATCAATACATACAAACATCAATACATACATACTTACTTACTTACAATACATACACTACATACATTGCATTCCTTGCATACACTACATTACATTCCCTTACATTCCATTACATTTCCTTACATACATTCCATACAATACATGCATTACATACATTCCATACAATACATGCACTAAATACATGACATACAATATCTACAATTATACATTACAAGCATTACATCAGTACCTGCATTCCATACAATACATGCACTAAATACATGACATACAATATCTACAATTATACATTACAAGCATTACATCAGTACCTGCATTCCATGCATTACATGCATGCATGCATACATACATTAATACGCCACATTACATGACATGACATGACATGACATGACATGACATTACACCACATACATACATAAATATACATGTTGCATATACGAATACCTATGTGTATGTGTATATATATACACATACGTACACACATACATACATACATACATACATACGTTCAGATATTGCATTTCATTACATTATATGACATTACATCGTGGCATTACATCGTGACATTACATTACACTACACACATACAAAGATACAAAGATACGTACATGCATGCATGCATGCATGCATGCATGCATGCATGCATGCATGCGTGCATGGCGTACATACGTACACACATACATACATACATACATACATACATGAGGGTCATAACCAGCATAAAGACGATTCGATCAACAACGCTTCTCACGTCATGGGGTAGAACATGCAGGTCATTATGGGGAGCAGAATGCTGGAAACAACGGTAATAACCCGAGGCTTCTTTCGCCCTGTGGCAGGCGGCCTCCACAAGGTCTTGGCCTTGTGCGCGGTTCTTTGCCCGGCTTCACGGTTTAGGGTTCAGGAATGAGGCCTTCCGAGTTGAGGGCTCCATTACGTAGAACCTGAGGCTGTATGGGACCTCATCCGAGTGGTAGTTCTGGTAGTTGCAAACATAGCCTGCGGGAAAGTGACTGACCAAGCTTACCAGCATTGACTCGAACAAGTCTCAAACGAACCTTGAGCCTCAAAGCCAAAAGCACGACAGCTGACGCTCAACTAAGTTTTTTTTACCGCAACAGGCATGCAAAACCGAAACCTACAACACACCCTCTGGCAACCATAGGTTGCCGGAGGGTTGCGCGCCCAAAGTCCTGCAATCTCAGATCCCCAAATCTGTCCCTCAAGCATGCACGGTAAAGATGGCGGTGACGATGATCTACAGTCGCTTAGATACATTCTACAAAATGAAACCATGCTAAGCACCTCCTGTGCCACATCACCACACCTGAGAACCTAATAGATAGTGATTGCTTGTATGTTCCTAAGCCCCACCCCCTAAACACCCAAGCCCCGAACGAACGGCCGTGACACCGCCAGTCAACCCAGTTTTGGAGACGTCGCCTCACAGACTCCACCTCGTAGGTGACTGGCCGGGCCTCTTCGGAGAACTCTCCGCAGAGTTTAGGGTTTCCGGCTTAGCGCCACTGGTGCGATTTACTGTCTCGAGCGGATCTTGGATTCATAGATAGAGTGGTGCTTGGTGGACTCATGCTTCTGCTGTAAACCCTTGCGGACTTACTTGTTGCAACGGCTTGGGATGCCCGAATTACAAACGAAATACTGGAATCTGAGGTGAACGTCTAGATTTCCTTGTCTGGCATCGATTTTTTACAGCACATAAAATCTGCTCACATCCTTTCAGTTTCTTTAGATTCCGCCAAGTCACGTTTTACCACATTGAAGTTGATTTCTACTGCAACACCTACGCAAGAAGCACAGCCCACCTCCGGGAGAACAGTGACCTGATCACTGAGGTTTCGCTGACTGATGGCCGCTCGGGGCTGTTTTGTAGACTTAAGGCTTGAGCTCGTGACGAGAAGCGATGAAGGTTTCGGGATGCAGGGGCACGGGTACGATTTCAGCTGGCAGGGAGCAAAGGCATGCTTGCAAGCTGCCACGCGATCATGTCATCATTGTCATTTTGACTACTCGCGGCGACCACTGCTTGGTGTTTGCTGCTCAGGACCAGTGGGGCCGTCTCCATGTGTCGTCTTTGCTGACCCATGAAACTACTGCCATAGTGGTATAGCAAAGAAAAGAGGCAGGAATATGCTGCAGTAGTTCTGATGGTCATCCCGATCATAGAAGGAGGAGGTGGAGGAGTCCTACTTGTGAAATCGCGAGCCCTATCTCCGCTGCAGCTGTTGTCACCAAGACTGTGGGTGTGAAGTCTTGCTCCTCTGATGTCTACTGTCTACACTATTCTTACTGGTCATGTCAACACCCTTGTGATAATTGCCGCGGGTGCTTTTTTTATGTCAAAGCTCACTGTTCTTGCTGGCGTTGTCTTGACATCCACTCGGGTCTCAGGTCAATCTCGTGGAGGCTTGGCAACGGGTGTCCGGGGTGGCACGGCGACATTGTTAGACACGAGAAAAGACCCAACTGCAAAACCGCAGCCCAAAAAAAAACACACAAATGCCACATCCCTAAAATCCGACTCCACTACGACCAGTGCAGTCCTATAGGCGAAGCCGTTCACTCCGATCTTGACAGACTCACGCCCGTAACTGTCACGCTACGAAATCCAGCCATATATGGTCACGCGCTCCGCGGCCCCCCCCC
>BGNK01000042.1:0-65199 GCA_003297005.1 Symbiodinium sp. clade A Y106 | reverse complement strand
GTGTCTGTGTGTCTGTGTGTCTGTGTGTCTGTGTGTCTGTGTGTCTGTGTGTCTGTGTGTCTGTGTGTCTGTGTGTCTGTGTGTCTGTGTGTCTGTGTGTGTGTGTCTGTGTGTGTGTCATCCCTATAACAAAGGGCTAAGTAAACGACAGTGAACTGCAGGGGGCATGGCGGTCGCATCCTAGCCATGCCAACGAAGCTACGGATGTTGACTGGATGGGTTCACAGACGTGTGAACCTGTACCTGCGAAGAGTTGCACATGGGTCACTGAGTGGCAGCTTGAGGACTCAAATACATCTAGACAGTAAACAGCAGCATGTTCGTAAATCTAGACATTGATCCAAATGAGATGATCACAGTTCCGACCGACATTTGGACCAAGAGGTTCAAGCTAAGTGTGTCTGTGTGTGTGTGTCTGTGTGTGTGTGTCTGTGTGTGTGCGTGTCTGTGTGTCTGTGTGTCTGTGTGTCTGTGTGTCTGTGTGTCTGTGTGTCTGTGTGTCTGTGTGTCTGTGTGTCTGTGTGTCTGTGTGTCTGTGTGTCTGTGTGTCTGTGTGTCTGTGTGTCTGTGTGTCTGTGTGTCTGTGTGTCTGTGTGCGTGTGTCTCTGTGTGTGTCTGTCTGTCTGTGTGTCTGTGTGTCTGTGTGTCTGTGTGTCTGTGTGTCTGTGTGTGTGTGTGTGCGTCTGTGTGTGTGTGTGTGTGCGTGCGCGTGCGCGCGCGCATCTGCACTACACTACTCACTACCCTGCACATCCCAGGAAAGCCATAAGCGCCCAATGCCCGTGCGCGTGCGCGCGCGCATCTGCACTACACTACTCACTACCCTGCACATCCCAGGAAAGCCATAAGCGCCCAATGCCCGAAAGCACCTCTGCCTCGCTCTATCAATCCATCACCCTCTGCCTTCTGACATTGCCATCAAACCTTATGACAAACCACGCAGGACTCCCAAACCGAAACACTCTCAACAAATAACCTGCAGCAGATCTCCTAGTCCAAACGGTGGACCCACTCGCTGGCCGAGCCACACAAGCGGTCCAACGGCCTGCGCCCCTCCCAAACGCTCCACAAGCTTGTAGGCGATGTTGCCTGCATACTGCAGTGTTGTGAAATTTCAACACGTAAGCTTCTGTGCAAAGTTGACTGAGGCATCGTAGGTAGAACAAGCTGCCACACCTCTAGTAGGGGTCCTAAAACTCTCGGAGTATTTTGGTGCTGCATGCAGCGGACGGTGAATGCCCTAGAATAACAGAAAGGGACGCTGTGGGGGCCCAGTTTTCCCACACAGTGGATTTCATGGGTTTCTTGGATGCGGTGTCTATTGCTACTGTTACTTATGATGCTTCATTGACAGACCGCATGTGTGTTTTGCCAAAGCACATGTTTGTCTCGCCTGCTATGAAGTATTGTGTGTAAAGCAAGAGTAGCAAGAAAGAGCATGAATTCATTGTAGTCAGTACTTTACATAGTGTTTGAAATCCGAGCCTGGGGAAGGGGTGGACCCCTGGAATAAAGTTTTGCAGATGGGGTCATGCTGGTGCGCGATAAGTGTGTGCCAGGGTTTCTGTTCGAACATTTGCGCGACACTTACCGCCAGGGCGTGTGTCTCGCATCATGCTGGCGTCTTGTCTTTGCAAGCTGTTTTTACGGCGGCGGGGCTGCGGCTCTGGCCTTCTGCCGGTGCTAGTCCCAGGATTCAAGCTCTTGCTCCTGCCGCCTTTTCGCCGAGAGCGCAGAATGGGCATGTTCTTCGGACCATTGCCAGAGCGGTCGCTCTTGATTCCATTCAGAACGAGCGGCTCGATGCGGAGGGAGCGTCCGACGTCGACATCGCTGCCCAGTCGCATCCCCAGTGGAAGCAGTGGAAGAAGTCTTTGAGCACCGTTGAACAAACTTGGTTGCGCATTTGGCGCGGGGGAGCGGTTAAGACTCGCACCCGAAGGTGGTGGCGGCCCAACTCCCCCTTGCAGATGACACAATGCCGATGCGGAGCTTTGAGGGGCTCTGCAAAGCATCTTTTCGAGGAATGCCGCTTTTGCAGCAAACCCGTCAGGACATCGCCGAGGATATGGATCTGCCCCTGGACTTCTTTCGAGGCAGCCGCGAATTACCAGCAAGTCCGGCTGGATCACAGTTGGAGCCCACCCGGCGGTTGCGACCCGAGTCCGCATGCAAATTGCATCGTGCCGCATGGGTTTTAGCATTGTTGCTCTGGGAGCCGCCGTGCCAGATGCCTCACCCGGGTAGGGGTCCCTTAGTCCCCTGAGTTGTGCATCGAGGCTATCACGCTTGCTGTGCTGACTGCCACCCGCGTTTGGGTTTCCTTCGGTTTAGGCCTTAGGACGCCGGCCCTGTTGTTGGGGTTTCTTTCGGTTTAGTCCCTATAGGACCCGCTTGATCTTGGGCCGCCTGGTTTTTACAGGTTCACTTTCGGTACGCTGCGCGAGCAGGTTACCACTGCCCGCATGATATTTTGGACCTGCTGCTTAACCCACGCTTCGGCTGGTCAGGTTGCTGCAGACAACAATCAATCAATCAATTACCGCCATCACCATCACCATCATCATGGGCAACATGTGTGCTTCGTCCTCTTGCTATTACATAATTGGACACTGTTGATGCAAAGTGCTTGCGCTTGCATTCCCCACGGACCCATGCTTTCAGTGTTCGGCCTCCGGATTTGGAATTTGGACCTGAGGATTCGAGGCTTTGGGGGTTGGTGCTCTAGGATTTAAGCTTTAAAGCATTCCGCACTCGAGAGCCGGGACCTCGGGAAGAGTCTCCGAAGCACCATGCCCGACAAATCCGTTGTGCACCGTAAGATCCAACCCCCGATATGGGGTGTTTCGTATGTTGGGGGTACCGAATACAGTTTCACTGCCTCCGGTCTGTGCTATATTCGGGTCTTTGCTTTCGTGACACTAGCCTATCAGATCTCCTTAGGGCTTCTACCTTTGATCCAGCATAAGCATTGTTGAATGAAAGCTTCAAAGCAACAATCCAAGGTGTCTGCGCTGGAGGGGGGGCCTAGCGTCTCGAGAGGTTGATTGTTCGGGAAGACGAGCTCGAAGAATAGGGGCGCTTGTATGAGCCGGTTCAAGGCTGCAGCTTGCGGGCGTTCCAGGCATAAGCAGTCGTCCTACCTGCGTCCAGGTCCGGAAACACCAGAACGTTGCCTTGGCGAGCTGTTCTCTTCACCGCAGTTGGCAAAGCTAATCATGGTCTCTGAGACCGAGACCCAAACCAGTGGGTCTTGGGAGATATGCGTGCTGTAAACTACGGCTGTTGCAAGGTACCTAGGTCAGAGCTGACATCAACAGCATCATCGGCAGTACACGCATTCGGAACAAGCCCAACGAAGGGTTCCGGCCCTCATGGACGAAACTCCTACGACTACAATTGAATACAAGACTTGGATGTGATGAACTTCAAAACAAAGGCGACACAAACGAATAACACATTCATACATACTTTGAAGGGTGAGATGTCGGGTGAAGTAATAGAACCCGGCAAGAAACTCCAAAGCCACTGCCTGAAGTCAAAACTTCGAACAATGCCTGAACCCTATAAATCCCAGCACTCACAATGCACCCACGAAATGCCGGACCCTGAAGCTAAAGCGGCAGCTTGGTGACAGTCGCCGGCCACCGGAGACTCCGGCGCTTTCTTCTGGCCTATGCTCCTTGGCGACGGCTGGGGAATTGAGATCATTTGGCGTGCTGCTGGCTTCTAGACAATGCGTGATGCTACAAACTTGCACTCACCAACATTGCTGATCATCAGATTTTGCGCTACCAAAATCCTCTTCAACCCAACATGTATGCCACCGATGCCTGTCCTGTTCGCAACTTATAATAGGGCCTGCATTCCTGAACTCTAAGCCCGAAGCAGGAAACAGTAAACGCCACGTAAAGAACAACAACCTATGTCCTACATGATACTAAACCCCAAGGGCTAGTCCTGAAGTTGCTGGTCTGCTCCCACAAGCTTACTCGATTCTTCGCATCTCCCAACCCGACATCGAGGAACTCTCGGGCTTCCAGATTCTTTCTCGCCCGCTGCCACGATGCGGCCCACGCCGCTCCCTCCGAGGTCGTGACGGCCACAGGCTCTGACGACCATGAAATCTGAAAGGTCAAACAGAAAGCCTACTTCAGGGCCTACTTCAGGGCCTACTCAGGGACATGGACAAGGCCTAATTCAGGTGACCATGGGGCTCTGGGCCTTAGCAGCCTCGATCATGAGGTCTGCACCCTGTCTCAGGACGTTAGATTGAAGATGAGGGTTTGGGCGAAAGATCGTTCCGGTCGAAGGTTCTCAAGTTACAGGAGCGACCTCCGCGCACCGGAGTCCTTGCACGGATGAAACGCTACTTTCACAGTCGTAGTCGTCGCTACTATTGCTACACTAACTGTCTCCGTCTGATCCATCTGAAAGTCCAGGTGTCGGCTGATGAGTAGCAAAGATAACAGCAAATGCCAGAGCCAAGCTATTTTGACTGCGGACACAGGTGAAAAGACAAAGAAGGCTGCTTTTCGGGATCTTACTCAGAGCCTGTGGTGAAAGTGCCATCCTGATCGCTGCGAATTGAAAAAAAGTTCAGCTGCGGAAAAGGAATCGACGACTGCCTGTTACAGGCACAATGAAAGAGAAGGGTGCCGGGAGGGGCCAGAATCTAGGACGATGGGAAACTTCGACTGTGTAGGTTTATTCGGGTTTGGAGAGCTGCTTGGTCAGTCTTGCCCCCGCAACCGATTGGGGTCTAGGCTTAGGATTTAGGGCAACAGCGCGCTGCATAAGCCGAAAAGCCGACAGTCCAATTCAGCATCGTCTAGGTTCCGGGATAACGAGACACTTGAGTACGACGGTACGAACGATTGACTGAATGCCACGATGGTCCTGAAGGGATGTCCCAATGGTGGACCCTTTTCTTGAATCTTGCTTGCTCAATTCGAGGCTGGAGCGGGAACGTGTGGATTCCTTACGATTGACACCTCAAGTCAGACCTCAAGTCAAGGTAGTCTCCCACGCACAAACAGAAGGTTTCTTGCCAGTCTCTCCCTATGTGATTTTCACCAGGCCGCCCTTGCGGCATCCTAAAAGGCGGCGAAGTGAACGAACCCGTTCCATACCGCACCACTCTCTGTTCTCTTGTGTGGTCCAAGCGAACAGAGACAGCCGGACAAAGGTTCGCACAAACACTTTCGCAAGCTGCAGGCATTCTTCAGGCCAGTCCGATGGTGTCAATCTTAACTAGCACCCTGAACCTTTGGATGGTCGAAGACACTCAGGACGCGGGCCAAACCCCATCAACAACCCAAACGGTTTCGGTTCCGTTACCTTTTAGGGTGTGGGAGCTACGTTGAATTCTATGCCCGGCTCCGATCACATCAGGACTTCGAGGTCGGGGATAATGCTTCAGGAGTCGGGGTGTAGTGGTCGAGCTCGGAGTTTCTGACGCGGAGCCAGATCTGGGTGATTGCAAAAGTCTGATCGAAACCCACCTGCAAACAAATTGTTCTGACTTTGCTAGCAGTCTCTTACTACAACGTGCCTATATGGGACTCAATCCAACCGCTGAGGTAGGTTCAACAACCTGGGCCTGTCTGCCTTGCCGTGGCCCGTGGTGCGGCGCACTTGCCGCTCCGCTGTCTACGCACTCATCTTGAGCCCGTTTCGACCTATGGATAGCTGAATACCTCGTATACTGCATCGAGTGGTTCCACAGAGATGCACTTAATGTTACCTTGCCACGCTGTATCATCGTCGCCTCCGAGTTACGCGCTTACTATCAACTTCGCATACTAGACTCAGACTCAGCCTTAACGTGCACTTCAAAAACACCTGGTCTCTGACGGTTGCACCATGAAAGTATGCCATAATGTGCAACCTAAAGCCCCGCTAGCTTGCATTGGTAATCTGCGAGAGTTCCGATCTGACTGCAATCTTATTTGCTCAGAGAAACTTGCCTAATTTGTGTAGGCGCACAGTTCTAGGCCTTGAGGTGCTCGTTCGTTTTGTGGGTTCATGTATGGCTGAGGATCTACGTGTCACTATGCATTACCGAAAAGAATGCAAATGCAGGGCTTGCAGCTGGACATGTAGGCTACCCGTGAAGCATGTGCAACTCCGCATCTCAACTGTCGACAAACCATTGCGACCACGACCACTGCAACGAAGCCTCAATCAAGACTTGTGGAATCCCGACCGCAACATAGCGAACCTAGCTAGACTGCTATAGCCTGCTCCAAGATACTTCCCCAATACCCAACGGACCCAACGAAAGAAAAGTTTCAAATTCCCGAAGAACAGGAGTCCAAAAGGTTGGTAGAGTTGATTCAACCTCCTGCGCCGTTGTTCTTTAGGAGGCCCGAGGATTCTGGACATGTCCAAGTACATGGATGATACTTCTGCCAGGCAGGCAGGCGGCATTGCCAAACCCTTCTCAACACATGTACCCGGAAAGCTGCTCATGCGAGCTTTAACAACACGCACACACACACACTACCTGCACCGTACACCCTAATCAGGATCCCAAAGCTGAACTCTCCGTCTGCCGTTAAGCAGCTATCTTTATGTGCGGACGCTGCCGGCTTGACAGCAAAAGCTCGGGCTTATGTAGAGTTTCGGTGTTTCGGCGCTGTACAGATTTACGTTTTACGGTGGGAGTGAGATATAAAGAATTGACAGGGGCAACGCTATCCGCATGAATAGCCATTGCAGTTCGCGTTCTCTTGTTTGTCCCATTGCAATCAGCATCGTTCGTTATTGCTAAGTTTACGATGATGCGAGCTTAGCTAGTGAGGTGTTATTACTCATGTGGGCCCCACTCGTCCACAGGAAATGACTCGTGATTGTGCCTTCGCGTGCCGAACGAAGATTGCCAAGCCGACAGGAAAGCCCCCATCGTAGACAGTGACAAGGGATTTGGGAAACAAGGTTGTTCTTCGTATCTCAAAACGAGGACGGGGCAATATGGCCCAAAGCCCGGTACTCTAAGCAAAACTTCGTCCGGGCGCTTACATAAATGCTCGTGGTTGCAATATTGCACCATTCCGTGGCTGCTTGACGCAGCGAAAAGCCCACTTCGGGCCGGAAAGTCTTGGAATGCCGACAGGGAACTGAGGATTTCAAAGACGAGTCGGTGGTCGTGTGGGCGTTGGGAGGTGCAAAGGTTCCGGGGAGGCTTTGGGAGTCCGCAGTTTACAGGATTCTGGGTTCGGATATGAAGTCTGTTTCGAACGTAGAAGGTGCGTGGGACAGACCCCGACATAGAAACTTGAACTGACAACCATGCCATATGAGAAGGAAGCTCCCTAACACTAAACTTAGTGCAAAAAATCGGGCTGTGCGGTGTAGAATATCGCCGGCATCCAACGTGTCCGCTACATGCACGAGGGGAGACTTTCCCGACTCCCCGAGAGGGGACACCCTCCCGAAAAGCTCGCTCTTTTCCATCCTGCCAGCTGCGAAACTGTTTGGTTTGGGGATGTCCAAGGTGTATAATTAGGGTTCTTCAACCCTGAACCCCACACCCCAAATCGTAAACCCTGAACGCTGCAGCCACTGAAGTGAAACTCCCAGTTCCTCATCCGGTTGCCCCTTGACTCCACCGTAAAACCACGCGCGCAATCGCTCCAGGTAAGGTTTTGTTGTTTAAACACCTTTTTCCTCCAACTGGTCAGGATTCAGGGCTCAGGGTTTGGAAGCTCATGGCCCTCTTCGGTAACAATACCCCCCTTGCTACTGGTTCGTCTCTCACCATATGCACTATACAAGCTATGAAAAATTCCTTCCCTACAGCATACGCTATAATTACATTTGTGTGGGGGAGTTTCGAGGTGGCTTCCTGGCAGGTCCAACGAGACCAAGAAAGCTTTAGAGTTTAGAGGGTGTCAGGCGTTAAGGCTGAAAGGGCTTCGGTTTGACTGGGTGCGCTGAGGACTCTGAACTTAATTCCGGATCTTCGGGGTGTGAGTGTTCATGGCTCGGTATTGATACTCCGAGTGTTGGTGTCTAACTAACAATCATGTGACGAGCTGTTTGATATCAGCATGTCTTGTCAAGCACCTATTCAATAAGGGCTTGTTACGGTAAGGACCGTTGTCAATAAGCGTTTACTCGAACAAAAGCTTTGCCGGCATAAGGGCCGACGCCAATCCTTCACATCGGGGATTTCGCGCTCGGAGCCATGGTGGCTTCCTGTTTCTCCTCACTCTGCTAGGGTCCTGCCCAAACTCTCACAAGTTCTCATGCTGCAGGGAGGGACTCGTGAAAGAAAAGGGCAAAGGTTTGTTGAGTCCACACTCTGGAAGTTTGCGAATCGCGGGGCGTTGTCAAGCGGCTTCAGGAGCCTTCTTGGAACATCACCCATCCAAACTCAGGAAAGGTCGCAGCGCTTTGTTGTGGCTTGGCGTTACTTTCAAGCAGGTCGATCAAGTTCCCCGAAGCCTTAAACCCCGGCACGAAAGCAAACGCAAGAAGCATAATCCGCCGGGGCGCCTGCATACTGGGCCTGCGCTGGCCCACAATCACCGGCATCGAGGCCCACCTGATCAATCCGACCATTTAGGCCTCTCTGCTGGAAGGCTCAGGGTGAAGGCCTTGCACTTGCCAAGTAGATCTCAGGTCAATCATGCAGGGACCATCTTGTTCGATGGAGGCTGCAGCTAGCGATCTGAACAGTCGAATCGTCCGAATCCTACGAGCCGTAAAGCCCTACTTCACTACATAGGTGCTTCACAACTCCACCAAAACCACGTTCCTCAGCTTGAAGCTGCAAGATCCTGACTCCAAAACAACAGTGACAAGGTCTGCATCCCAAGTCCCCACCCTGAACTGCCGACAGACAAAGGCCGACGCCAAATGATGAAATCTCATGAATCAATTTCGGATGTTTACCGGTTGCCAAGCGATACCGTGTATCCCTCACTCTGGTAAGGAACGATGCCTCCTCAAGCATTCGTGAAGGCGTTCCCTCGCAGTCCTGAGGTTTCGGCGAAGAAGGGTTTTGGGGTTTCGCGCTTCGGGATTTAACATTTACGGGATTAGCCAGGGTTTTATACCGGCCATAAACCTATGAATTGCCACAGCCTAATCCAGGCGAAGCCTACGACAACCCGGTGACCCGAATTCTCTATCGGGTTCTTCAGCTGCCGATAGTCAACTTGAGAACAACAATAGCTAAAGACAATGCTGCAGCAAACGCAAGGCCCCCAAGCTGGAAGGCTCGTCTCGTCTGAGACGCGTTGTAAATTCACATCCTCTATACTAACTATACTCCGCATGTAGACTCTAAACCCTAAACGCCGAATGAAGCCGAAACTCATGAACGCCAGATGAGGCCCAACAAACCACATAACCCGAAACCAAGTCAGCCAAGGATCGCCGGAATAAGCTGCTCTGAGACTGCTGAGTGGACCTACGATGAGCTGCAGGTTCGGCAATTACGACGAAAGCTTTAAGAGTGGAAGGTTGCGGTCATGGACTTAAGGTCCTACTTCAAGCCTTGCATTTTACGGTTTGCGGTTTGAAGTCTCTGCTCTCGGATGGTAGGGTTCAAGGTTGTGGTTGTGGCTTTACATGCTCGGTTTCATTTCAAGCAGACTGGTCACTTGTAGTCAGCTGTAAATTGTAGGCTTCCGGGTGCAACACTCTATCTAATAAACACGAAACACAAGATGCACATAACTGTAGACAAGCATGGCCAAGTGCAGTACCACAGCGAGGAAGTTCAGGCATGAGAGTGGACTCTAGTCTAATCTGGTTAAGGCTCAGGTGCCCCTGCGACATGAATCACAAGTTAGTTTGTATGCTCACACGACAGCACGCGAGCGCATAGCATACCTTCAGTAACCTATCCTAATGCAGGAGCTTAGTAACTTAACCCTGATGCAGATGCTGAGAGTTCGGACGTGGTTGAATACGAAAGCTGCTTTTAGATGGCTCAATCTCGGTGTGAAGCCCTTGCATGGGTCCCTTACTTGCCGTGTTTGCTCTATTCGGGTATGAGGGTTCGAGCCTCATCATGGGGCTACGGCACGGTTACTCATAAACGGGAGATCTAGCAGCTCAAGGTGGTGATCCCTGGATAAAGAAACAGAGACAGCAGCCACTCACTACGTAAGACTCGGAAGAGGATCGGAGTCAAACCGTGAGGCTTCGGGGTTTCGGGTCTCGAAAGACCTTGGACGGGAAATAGGCAGGGGCCTCGCTCGGTAGTGCCGCAATACAAAATCTGATCGTTTGCCATTCCGCCGGCCTGTGACTCTCGAAGACACTGTCGAAAAGCTCTTTACCTGGGAAGCTGCGAGGATTTCTATTGCCACAGTCCTGGGTTTGGGAGCTTGACCGAGGGCTTGACCGGTACCTCTTTGAGCCTTATGTTACCATCTTCGGGCCTAGACCCAAAGCTCTGAACCCGGGGACGAATTTTGTGAACCCACCCAGCACAACGGAGCCTGACTCGGGAAGTTTCATGTCGGGCTGCCGGGGTTTGGTGGTAACAACCGAACCCCGCTGTCACATGCTTAACCCCAAATCGCTGAATCATGTGATCCCTACAACTACACGCTTGAAGCCCGAAACCCTCGTCGAAACTCTTATTTTCATATCAATTACCAGTCATCTCGAAAACCTCGCCCCAGATTCTGTACAGCAATGATTCGCAGGTCCTCCAATTGTATCATATAGGTATATAGATATTATATAGAGGTTGCAAAGGGAACAGAAGTGCTGCTTGTTGAGGCTGAGTGGTTCTTTCATCCGGGCGACACTCATCCGAACCGACGGAGATGGCTTTCGCCCTCTTCGCCTTCACCCTGCTGCTAGGAACTGGTTCCTCGCGAGCACAATCCGGAAACCGGCATGTTTATGGCTTGAAATCTCGCGCGAGTCCAAAGCATAAGAATTTTCTTGTGTTTCAGACGCTCGTTGTTTGTCTGCCCCTTCACAACCGCTTTTCCTGATGAAAACATTCAAGGTTTCGTAGCTCCAAGTGGGGCAGCGTTGCATTAGGGCGTTGCGAGCAATACCCAGCACTATCACTCGCGCTGTCAGTATTAGCATAGTGCTTCAGTCGTGTTAGTTAGACTTAGAAGGAGGAGAAGTCGGAGGCTGGGGCGGCAGTGCTGCCGCTTATACTTGTAGTTACATACGAAGCCGAGGCCTAGGCTTCGGACCACTTGAAAAAGCAGAGGCGGCGTAACTTTTGAGAGGCTGGCCTCTGGAACCAGAGCTGTAAACAGCATAGCTACAGCCCGTTGCGAAGCATCTTCGGAGCTCCCAAACACTAGATTACTAGACTTCAAATGTCGTTCCATAAAGTGACACGAAACCCGAGAGGCCGAGAGGTGCAGGGGTATTTACTGCGGAGAGCTCATGGGCCAAACAGATTACACCTCACGGTCGAGGGATCACCACTGTCATAGAATCTACAAAAGGTTGTACTACAGTCCCTCGTCCGGCATAGGATAATCTACTGGAGATCTTACTGTAAACTTTTCCTGTGACACAAAGAGACGTTTAAGCCTAAGCTGAGCAAACATCCCTAAGCCCGAAGTCATCGGCCCCGGTGTCGCAACGCAAACGAACAGAATGACAAAAGTGGCTTTTAACTAACCGCGGCCGTATACCTGTAGTGAAACGCAAACCCACGCTTTAGCCATATATGTCTAGCAATCAGTGTCCATTCGTGCAAAAGGGTTCCATCTGTAGTCTATGTTGAGTTTTGCAGGATTCAGGAGTAAGACGCAGGCAAACGTTGCTCAATCTCCAAGCCCTCTTTTCGGGTTCAGTGTTTCCCGTTCAGAACACGCGAAGTAGCAGGACCTCCTCTCTGAAGTCCTTTCAATGAATGCCCTCCCTCAAGCGGGATTCCGATTTGTTTTGGAAGCCTGACCTCTGACAGCAATCGTCTGTGGATGGATCGTGCTATGCGGCAAGGGGCTGATTGCGACAGTCGCTTGTTGACCACTACAAACTCCTCTGCTTCCTCGCCCTCTTGCAGCACCTCAGCTTGCTATGCGCAGCAGATAAAGTACTTGCCGTGTTTGGGATACTGATGCTGCGGATTCTGTGGTTTGGGAATGTGCGGACTGCATCCACACCTCACCTGCTTCTCCAAAGTGACGCCTGTGAACCTTGGCCTAAGCAGCATAACATGATCCCCGACACCTGTGATCTGAGATGCCTCTCGAAGTACCTCACAAGCAGAAAACAGAATTTCGGGCGTAAGGCACCCATTATACGCTTGATAATGCGGGTGCCGTGCCCGAAGCCCTGTCAACAGAAAGCCTGTGAGCCCCTGAATCCGCAATGCTCAAGCACCGAACTCCTGGATCACTGAATAACAAAATGAACAAGCCCACAACTCCGAGCCGCTAAGTCGTCCTCATCCTCCTCTTCGTGATTTGCTTCGACCTTGTCCTTGGCTATCTAGCCAACAACATACAAACAAAGAAGACACGAAAAATCAAGGGCCTTTTTTCTAACCTTAGGATACACCCCGTCTTTGGGTACCAACTGATCCTTCACTATCATAGCCTGATTAGACTTCATGCTCTGTGGCGGGCAGAGAGTAACAACAAAACAGACATCCCACACTGCAACACTTCGAGGGCGCTTCGGTTGTGGCTAGAGGAAGCTTGAAGTGTCTATAGATCTCTGCACTTTGTCCGAGGTCGTTTCGGTGCACAGGCCGGCTTTCACAACCACAAGTATAGAACTCAGGCCAGCAACTTCGAAAGCCCGAACCAAGATGTGAATTCCAAAGCCGACCAGAGCAGCTCTGAAACTGGAACTCCAAAGCTCCGAGCAATCCTCGCGCTTGGACCCTCCGAAAGGGCTTGGCAACCGGAAATCCACGAATACATCCGAGGATCCTCTTCTTTGGCTCTCTGCTGCGCAATGGCCTAGGAGTGTCCCGCGTTTCGGATTTCGAGTTTGGAATTTGTGGGGTTTGGGTTTCGGCTTTTGACGAGCCCAGAACTCGATCGCGCTCGAACATCGCACGAGATAAGCCAGCTTAACGAAGAAATCACACACCCACCGTTTCCAAGGACAGCAGTCAAACAACCATAGGTTCCAAATCCCTGAAAGCACTTATGTAACTTCCCAACTTCCATTCGGAAGGACTTACCGAAATAGTAACCCGAAATAACCCGAATGGAAGCACATAGTAGGTGGCTTTTTTGAGCAGACTTTCACTTGCAAACTCAATCAAGGCACTGTCCCTATACACACCACTTATGATCAACAACAGGCTAAAGGTCCTCTTTTGGGGGGGCGAAGGGTGCCGGCGATTCAATTCAACAGGTTGAGGTGCTTCAGGGTTCACGGCGTTCAAGCCTCAAGAGGCTCGGTATCGATCCCATGGCTTTTGAAGTAATGAAGTCCTGAGAAGCAGAGCTGATTGCTGCTAGTGGCGGCCGTGGTGGGCGAAACGCGCGTCAAGCTATGCGCCCTTGCAGCATCTGGCGACCTCAATGTTGGTGATTCGGGGCGACGGGTTAAAGGTTTAGGGGCTCGGTGTTTCGGGTTTGGGGTCGCAGTTTAGGGTCCAGGGTTCAGGGTATTTGGGCCTGGGATTCTTGGAAACTGCTCAGCACCTTTGTTTGCTGTTTCACTGAATGCTTTGAAGCACTAAGAAGAGGCTGCCGGGGTTTACTTGTGCTGAACCTTAACACAACGAAAAGGTGATGCTGGTGATGACGACCACGATGACGGCAACGAGTATGAAGCAGGAGATTGGGCGAGGATGAGGATGACAATAAGTTGTTGCTGCTCTTATGTATGACGACGACGATGATGAAGAGGATGGTGATGATGATGATGACGATAATGAAGGTGATGCTGGTGAATCCGTCGTTACGGGCGACGTAGCGCCGGAGCCTGCCAGTTAGAACATACCTTGCCTATTTAGGTGTATGGCACCACCCAGCCCCCACCCTAGGATTAAAAATCTACCTTAAGATCTCACCCCACACCCTAGGATAACATCTATCTTAAGATCTCAGCCCCCGTAGGATGATCCCAACCCAAGTTACCATCTTAGGAATACTGCTCACATCTACCTAGGTGCCATACGCCTAACTAGGCAAGGGGTTCCTTGTAGAATTTGGTTCAGGGATTAGGGTTAAGGGTTGTAGGCAGACCATAACCAGAACCTGCAGAAGGGCGCAGATTCAACTCATTCAAAAAGTGTCAAAAATCTGGAAGCTGTGTGGGCCCGCATTTCGGCAAGCGACCCGTGGACACGTGCGCTCGCGCCACAGCCCATGGCTTCGGGGCGGTGGGAAGCGAGCGGGAGGCAACACGCCTGACATGTCACCTGCGGACGAAGATCCAACGTGCCACGGGTCTACCCCTCTTGCTCTCCGTCCCTCCCTCAGTCTCTGGGTCATTCTCTCGCTGTCTCTCTGTCTGTCTATCTACAAAAAGACGAATCTGTCCCATCTTGCCCACCCTCGGTGTGGGGCTGTTAGATTTTACACCAGAGCATCCATAAAGCCTGCCCGGACCCGAAGCTTGCCCTGAAACAGCGTCTGTTCAAGCCTTGCTTGGCGGGGAGGAATAATAGGGCTACAAAGTCCAACATTGCAGCACTAGGTTTCGATATGTGTTAATAGAGTCTTCTTCGAAGTCTCCTGCCGATAAGAATGCGAAATACAGGCGAGCATGTTCTAGAGCAGCCCTCATTTGAGTCTTGCGGCGTGCCATTCGGTCATTCCAAGCACTGGATTCCCTACACCCTAAACCCGAAGCCTTGGACCCTATACGAGCACGTCAAAACTAAAGGCCTGTCTACGAACCTTCACGGATCTCCAGTGTTCAGGGTACACTTCTCGGCACTTATGGGCTTCGTATCCGGACTCCCTGAAGAGCAATTGAAAGCTGCAAAGTGTCGGCACCAGTGCCGCGTCTGCCTGTAGCTCGTCCTTCCGCAGGTTTAGCGTGTAGGGCTGTAAGGCTTTAGGGTTCCAGGGTTGAGGGCCTACGGCCGTTAGGGCTTCGGATTCCCTTCGTTTGTAGTAGGGCTTCGGATTCCCTTCGTTTGTAGCCCGACCTGCTCAGCATGGCATCTGTTCTGCGCTCTGAAGCATCTGTTCCGATGCACACTTGAAAGCTTGGACTTGAAGCTCGGAGGCGACAGAAGATCTTTGCGACATCTAGCGGCAAAACTTGCAGCCAAAAGCGCCGAAGCACAAAATCCCACACCTGCAATTCCCGTTCCAGCGAAAATCCTTGAAACACTGTAGGTTCGGTACCTGTCCTGATACGTACATGCTCACCCTAAGCCTCTAAGGACTCATATGTTACGGCTTTCGGCCCGTGCACCGTTCAGTCGGGGCTTTTCCTGCGCCTCAGAGTAACAATGACGGCTGTCATCAACAATCAAACAAGCCTGAAACCCTGGTCCCAAACGCTCCTATCTTCACCAACAGGTCTCGCGACAGGAAAACCCACGCATGAAGCTCGACGTCAACATACCAAAACCCTAACTCATAACCCTTGAACCCCTCGACAAGCGGACCTCGAACTGGAATGACACCCTTCTCTGCCGAAGGATTTGACCCGCCTGCACGGACCCCCGGGTAGTGCGGGAGAGGTTGCTTCGGGGTGCAACTCTCTCGGGGCGTGGTAGAGGATGTGGGATCAAAGGTTATCAGTCCATTGCTTTGATAACCAGGCCAGGAACAATATGCTAAGCAATATTGGGGAGGTTACATACATACGTACGTACATACATACATCTTCTTGCGGATGCAGCGAACGGTCGATGCTCGCCAGGCAGATCCTTTGATCCGGCACATCTTCTGGGCGCGCACCCTGAGCCCCCCTACCCTCATCCAGCCTCGTAAGGCAGTGAACTATATAAGGCTATTGACATACTCCTCAAATCAGCATTGCCGACGACCTCGGGGTGGGCACCAGAGCACATAGGCGTGAACACTGAGCTCATGCAACTGCTCAGATGCGCAGAACTGGGCGGTGACCATGTCATCGGTGATCCAAGTTTTCCCCGTTTCCGCACATAGCACAGCTCTATAGTGCCCTCGGTTCAGGGATTCCCTGTAGTGGAGTGCTGCTGCAATCTTCTGGTACGAATACATACATACGTGCAGACATACATACATGCATACATACAGACATGCATGCATACATACATACATACGTTACGTAAATACATTGCATACATACATACATACATACAAACATACATGTGCACACACATGTACCGACGTGCCATGTCTGTCACTGTCTGTACGTATCATGCTGCATGGCGAGGCATGAGAACCATCCTCGCCCGAGGACCGAGGACACAAGCAAACCAAACCGTCATTAAACCCTCGGCTCAGGGCACGAGCCAACTATAGGTGCTGCATCTCAGATCTCAAGCACAGAACTCGATTCGCAATAACTTCAAAGCACTTGATCTCTACTCCGGTGCAGGGCCTCAATCACCTTCTGTACATCTTCGTGGCTGGCAGATCCTCGCGTCTTTCTCTTGCAGCCAGGTTTTGCACTTTTCCAAATCAGCAGCGCACCTAACTTAAGCGAAGTTCCTCTGAGGAACCCAAAATCAGGATCCACAGTCGTGGACCCAAAACACTGCAAAGAAAGCGCAGCAAAATCAATTGTGAAGGGGGTCAGTCTAAGGGCACTGGCTCAGCAGAGCCCCTCCAAAAAACGACCACTGAAAAAAAATAAAACATGGTGCCAGGCCTGCGCACTGATCCACAACAGAATCCCAAAACGAAGGACCAGATGCAGAAACCGAGAGCTTGAGTTTCAAACATTTTCGGGACTTAAGAAATTGAAGGCTTCAGACTGGCTTGAGCTTGCGGGTTTGCCAAACGCTCCTTTCGTGGAGTGCGAAAGGAGGGCCACACGTGGATCTTCGCCGACAAGCCTCGAGCACTTCGTGGGGCTGTGGGAGTTAAGGGTTCCCGTTTAAGGGTCTTGTAGATTATAGTTGTCAGGCTGGACGTTTTGGGATCACCAATATGGCTGCCTACTCCAATAATGTTTAGGGCTGATGGTTCAGGTTTTGTGTGGCTGGACCCGAGAAGGGTTCAGGGTTTGCAGGTTTGGGGATTTCAGCATTCTGGAGCTTCAGTGTAGCATACCGACTGGGAATTCAAGGCTTTGCGCATAGGGTCTTGCTGAGCATTCCAGTATCACGGCTCCGACGTTTTGAGAAGAAGTGGTGGCGCCATGCCTTGCCGAGAGGTGGCTTCTTGCTCCCAGAAATGGTGCAAGATGCGGCCGATGGCGCCCTACGCAGGCCACGAAGACTCCGTACTGCCGCAACAGTTTCACCACACTGTTTTGGGAAATAGACACGTCTAAAAGGGGAGTTCCACTACTAACATTGAAACTGCTCATGTTCTTAGCACATGCTCAGACATGTACCACAAAACTGTATGTAGTCTAGACTACGAACGCCGCGAACAGTTTCGGGGTTTACTAGCTTGTACTCTGAGCATCAGGTTTTTCTACATTTGATTGCGGACAGTCTAAATCAAAGACTCTTTTGCCAGCAAGTCCCTCTGAGAATAGCTGAAAAGGCCAGGTGAGAAGAGTTGACGGTTGAGACAACTCCCTGCGGGGAACCCTGACCTATGCAGGGTTCGCGAAAAAAGTCCCCCTGTGCAGCCCCAATGGCCCTCGCGAAGTGAGGAATTTGCCCTGCTGCGGCCGGGGCCCAGACTTCCGATGGCACTCCGCTGTTGCTACAGCAATGTCCTTCTTCGGTAATTTTGGACGGCGGTTGGTTTTCTGCTTGGGGGATCTTGGGCACAGGCTTGCTTGAACCAAACTTCTTCAAAGAATGATCGGTAGCTCGAGGAAGGGATCAGGTCTGCTAACATTTCCACACTACATGTCTATGTCTGAAGATATCGATCCCAACCATTTGACACGTACTCTGTTCTGTAAACAGCATGGTGGATGTTGAAGTCTACACTGGCTGATTGTCCGGCACATGGTCCTTTGCGGCAAAGCTACAAGCTATCCACCTAGGTTGTCGCGGATTCCGGCCACGTTTGTGATTACGAGCCCTCTCCGAGGAGGCTTTTACCTTCAGCGTCTGGGATCTTAAGTCAAGCCCGCGGAGTGCGGTTGTAACTGTCTTTGGACCTGAGACCCACAGTGGATTGCGAAGGATTCCAGGCCGCTGCGACCCACAACTTGCGGGTCTTGATACTGCTCCATCGGGTGCAAGGGGGTTTGGGGGGTAATGCCTCATTCGGGTCGAGGATGGTGCCGCTTTATTCTTGCATCCTGTGCTACAACGGTCCTGTTCATTTGTAGGCTCTTCTCAGCCCAACGACAGGACGCTCTAGATGTGGGTGGCCCTCGTTCATGATACCGACTGTACTACGACTAGCGTTCCACAAGAAGGACACCTTTCAGGTAACAAAACCCAGAACAGTGCCTGTTTGACCTGAAACTGCGGAGCTCTAGATTCCAAATCCCAGCTTTAACGCCGGCCATCTAATCTGTGAAGCTACCAGGACAGGAGGTTGAAAACAAAAACTCATCACTGCTCTCGCAAGGCTCGGGATCCTGCTGGCGTCTAGTCCTGTATTGTGCACAACCAGGAATATGTCATAATACCCCAAGGCTCAATAAGCCACTGCTACTACGCGAGGTGGCGCCGATCCTAAGAGCATCAAGCGCTTGCCTACCCCAGCCCTTGCAGAAGTCTTCCCTAGGCCCTAGGCCCTAGTTGGCGACAAGGAGCGGCAAGCTGTTCGGCGGAGGGGTTCCTCTGGCTCTTAAGGTGCTGGGGCCCATGGGGCCTCTGCAGCTCGCATCTTTGAAAGCTTCCGGCTTCTAATTCGTGTTTTGGAGGTTTCAGGATGTGGGGATACGAGACGGCTTAGCCCTTGCAAGTTGCAGGACTGTCGGATTTCGTCTGTGCCCTGGATTTCACCAGGATTTAAGGCTCAAGACGTTACAAGAAGTTTCGGTGGGCTGGCCACAGTACACTGCCCTGGTTTTGACCAATCCTGTCTATTAAACGTATTCCACGAAGCACCTGCAAAGATTGCAGGATTCACAAAGGCGCGACCTGTGAATCCTGTACTGTAATCGACAGCATAGGACCTACCCTCGAATCATTCTTGGATGATACTCGAACCTACTACGCAATGGATGGTATGCTTAACTTCACTGGAACGCCTCAGGAACCGCGAGCCCCCATCCATGACCAAGGAATGCGGAATAAGTTGGCCCTCTCGTCCTGGATTCTGAAAAGCCAAACCCGGGTTCTTGGGAGGTTGGAGGTTTTTGGCGTTGGCAGTTCGACGTAGCCGAAGAGTGGATTTGAGTGGTTGAGGCTGTGGCATGTGTGGTACCAAGAAACTCTGCGTCCTAAAAACCTTCATGCGAGCCCAGTATCTGTATGGCAAAGCTACCGGATGTAGTAAGGTACAAAAAGGCAGAAATTCAAAATCGGGGTTCGGGCAAGACACTGCACAGCTGCACAGTCGGCAAAGGACAGCACCTGTCAGAAACTAGCGACAAAACGCGGGTGAAGCATGTCATTGCAAAGGTATTGGCCGAATAAGCGCTGCCAAGCTCCAAAGGCCCTCACTGCAACCGCTAGGCTCTAGGCTCTAGCCCAACAACCCAAGCCCTTCTTGCTGTAAATGCTCAAACATGCCAACTAGGGGGTTGAGACGGCAAAAGCCTTGGACAACCGTTCTGGTTCGAGGGTGACGAGTTGACGAGCTGAGGTCTCAGGTTTAAAGTTGAAGGGGCCTGGCAGCGTAGTGCGTGAAGAGGCTTGGAATTTTCATTTTTTGGATGTTGGGTCCTTCGAGGTACAGTAAAGACCAGGATTCTTGTAGCGCGTACAAGCTGCGTTTCCACTTAACCTGGTGGATGGATTAATTGAGCGATCCCTGGTCCGTTCTTAGAAGCAGCCCTGTTCAACTTAGGAACTGAGTGTAAAGCATGATGAACCGGTTCTTACATTACATCCCTGTGTAATCACGACCGGAAAGGCTGTCGTCGTCGTCATCATCAATGAATATATATATATATATATTTATTTTTCTTCATATCTATATTTATTTATTTATATATTTATTTATAAATTATATCTTCATCGCATCGCCAATGTTATCGTCGTCATCATCAGCGTGACCATCATCAACAACAAAAAACCTCATCATGACTGCCAATAATGTTCATCACCATGGCCAGCATCATCAGCACCATCATCGCTATGACATTTGCAAGCATCGGCAGCAACTGCAACAGCAGCAGTCGCAGCAGAAGCAACAACAACAACAACAACAAAAACAACAGGAGGAGGACAAACATGCAGAAGCTTACTAATCTGGTTTTGCAACACTCCCCACAGCGCCGCCCAACACCGGAGTTAAAATATCTGGTGCCTTGTCCGCAAACACCATTAGCCTCGGCACATCTTCGATGACCGATCAAGAAGTTTGCAGGCTGAAAGTTCGTAGCCCAAGATCTGCAAATCGCAAGCTCAGGCTTTTCGGATCTTTCCTGCGCTCTGTAGCAAGAGCTTACACACACAGCCGGCACCACCAGTCGAGTGTTGAATTGTGGTGAAGATCCTCTTCTGGTTGGTTTGGCTGAGCATTATCCCCAAGACTAGAAACGGTAAGATTCAATCTGCGTGACACTTTGATCGCCCAGGCACATAGTCGTGGACACGGTGCGCAGGCCCTCCTGGCGAAACCCTGCCCGAAACCAATCCCAAGAGCCCTGAAACGAAAACCGTGTCCCTCTCAACCCAGGCTCCGAGTTCGAAAGGATTCTACTTACAACATTCGACAAAAATCCCGTTGAAATGTGTTAGACACACCGAGGACTAAGACTAAAGCGTAAACCCTGAACCTCAAGTCCAAAAATCCAGCCCTGAACCCAGAAGCAGTAAGCCCAAGACCAACAGCAATGAAAATCCACACCTGCCTGCGGGCCGATGACATGGATGGCAGCACGCAGAACGTCCGCAGTGGATGCGATGGAACCTGATCGGCAACGCTGCAGTTCGAATACTGGGGTTTGGGCATGCCAGGGCTTTGGGGTTTAGGATTATAACCGTCTGGCGATTACGGGGCATTGGGCTTGCAAGCAAGTTTGGGCATTTAGTGCTGAGTTCGGTGAGGCTAGATTTAAACTCCAAAGTATGGGGCTTTGAGGGGGGGGGCCCGGGGAACGAAAGCTACGCAGCCTAGGCTGCAGGGACGGGAAGCAGAAGCGAGTCAGCAACGCAGGGGAACCAATATGAAAAAGCTGAGCACTGCGACAGTCCTGACAGTTCGCCGCGCCCCCAGCACTCATGAAGACATGGAGGAAATGCAACGCAGCTGTCCGAATAAGCTTCCTCACCGGAGAGGGGGCTCGATATTCCAATTCGTTTGGGCCTCCAGCCGTGGCCCAGGCCCACTGCTAACGCAGACAGAAACGAAAGCCTCGCTAGGTAGTTATAGCTTTCGTGATTTGGGGTTTGGGCCTGGTTTTGAGCTTCAGCCTATCTGCCGCAACCCAGAAACCACAGGAACCGAAAACCCCAAACACCTCGACAACTCCACCCCGAGGACCCGTTCCACATACTAAATTTGCAGCTTGATCCACCTGTGCATGCAAAGGAACGAACGACTGATTCGTGGGGTACAACGTATTTTGTCCTCAAGCTCTGTGTTTGGGGCTTGGAGGGATCCAGCTTCAAAGTCTTAGTTGAGGCTACAAGGCTATAAGTTGGGTCTGGTGCCAGACTATCTGCACGACTCGACGAGGCACCTGCTACCACACAGTCCGCCGCTCCCGTGTGGAGCAGCGTTGCGGCGTAGTACAGTGGCGCTTTGGAAAACCATGCCTTCGAATGACGAGGAGAGTCTGAAGCACTCCTGATTAATCGGGTCCGATGGTCAGGAGATGCAAAAGGGATCCAAAATATCTATCCACTCAGCAACCAGCTAGGACAGCTAGGACGTGCAACATGTTGCATGTTCGTGGAACAAGAAGAAGCTGTGCTGCAGAATTTAGGGCATGGCCTGCGAACCCCAGCAATTGAATCAGCCAAAGGTCAAGAAGGCCAAGGCCTGGGGCCCTTTGGAAGATCGAAATGGGGGGGAAGAACAAATAGACTAGAACATCAGGTTGGCAGGGAGATCCTCATCCATTTTCTCAAACAGTGACCCCTAAAAATTGATTTTCGCTTTCAGAGATTCTGACTGCGGAAGTACACAAACAAAACTGACCNCCCCCCCCTTCATCCTCGGCCCCTGCCCGCCAGCCCACACTCTGAACTTGCTAAATTGCGCTCTGATGTGGAGACAGTGGAGACCATGCACTCTTCATCTGCGGGCCGAGAGGACGACACGAAGCGTTAGTAAAGCTAGTGAGCCACAGAAACGTTTGAAAGAACACTGCTTCGCAGGGCGGAGTGCACATATTGCGCTCACGTCCTGTTATTCACACACGATCCACGCAGCGGAAAGCCAGTTCATTGCACGTTCCACTACCTCGCCACCTTTCCGCATCGAATCCCGCCACGTGCTGAACGCCAGCAGTTTTTGCAGAGTGGACGCCATGCCCCTGAACCCCACCAGCACTTGGGGGAAGGCGTGATTGCTGCAGCATTGAAAATTTGACTGTGGCAGTCGCTATCGCTCCACTCTCCAACCACAAGAAATCCAAAGAAAAATAACCTATTTGGGGCTTCTGGCTGGTTTTCTGAAGCGAATTGTTGTGGCTTTTCGGGTCTCTCTCTTGGGATTTGGGGTAAGGCTTTGGGTTGTTTGCTTCAGGTGGGGTGCAAGAACAAAGTAGCGGATTCTGTAGAGCGCCATGTGTTTGTGGCATTGCACAAACAAAGACATGAAAGCAACATGTGACGCCAGGGGATAAATCTTGCTGGTGCTCTGAACGATTTTCTAGCAAGTCCTGAAATCCTCACAATCGCTGCACTCTCTGCCGGACTTCGCTCCCACCAAACGGTCGAGCGCAACTTCTAAAGTTGAACAAAAAGCACCGGACCGTGACAAATGCGCTTCAGGTGTTTAGGCTGTAATGATTAACGGGTAATATTGTGACTCTTCAAGGTGGCGTGGGTTTCGGGTCGTCACCGACGAAGGTGTCAACCTCTATGGCTGCTGCTGCAGATCCCATCATCGCAGCCCCCGCGTTCGGGCCTTGGCTTCTTCCGGTGGGACTCCCTGGCCTCGATGCGTCCGGCTTAGGAATTGGGCTTCCGGGCGTGAGGCCTGCAGATTCCATTGTGGCCTCCATGTGCAAACTGAGTTGCGGGAGAGGCGTGGTTGTAATGTCGCAGCAAGCGATTCCAAGCCTCAAGTGATTGCTCAAGCAAGTTGGACAGGAATGACAGCAAATAGCAGCTGCAACAGATCGAAGGACTGAAGCACTCCCGTCCCTTTGCCGAGGACAATCAAAACACAGACAGACTGCACCCAGAAACTTATTGGGCACTTTGTCTTTAACCTAGTGAGTCTGTATGCCACCCTTCGACCCTGGATTGTGTGAGCAATCCCACACTCACGCACACACACTTGACACAATGTGTCACAGGTCTCGAGTCAGAACTAACAGTCAGCCGGTAAAGTCATCGCAATCCCTCACTCATGACTGTTGCAATCACTATCGAGCCCCAAGCTGTCACACAGGTGACCCATGAGCAGCTCTTCGCAGGTACGTTTACACAGCATACTGGATGGGTCTTCGTTGGCCCAAGCCATCCAGTAGCCCTTGGGCCCCCTGCATCATACTGTCAGGCTCTTCGGAACAGAGTTGGACACACACACAGAGAGAGACACACCCGCACACAGACACACACACACACACTGTCACACACTCACACTCACCCTCACCCTCACCCTCACCCTCGCACTCACAACAACGGTTCGGTAATATTTAACATATAAGAACCACGCATTCAGGTTTGGGGACTTTGGGCTGTACGGCAGGCTAGAAGTTTTGGTTGTTCTTTTGGCTTTAAAGTGTGAGCATGTGAGCCGTGAACCGAGGCTGCTGCCTCGGCCTTCCATGCCGCACAACCCTACATTCCAATGCCCAGAACCAATTTAGACTGGAACGCCTTGGGCTTAAGCCAACACACAGCCAGAATTGAGGACGCCAAGAGCACACACGACCACAAAGAGAAACACGATCAAGGGTGTAGCATCAACACTTACATTGTCATGTCAGAATGGAGGGATGCGTCGCAGGGTCCTAGGATGTCGTTGGACGTATGCTAAGGTTCATGTTGCAGGATGGAGATGTAATTTCTGCCAGAACATCATTGCTCCGTCCGTCGCACGAGCCCGAGAAGTTCAATACAACTCATCAACCTGCCCAAAGCATGATACCCGACTTAACAATCTGACAATCCCACGGGTCCCCTCCATGCTATAAACAACGCTCTTTCTACGGGCTTGGATGAAGTTCGCTGACTCATTGCTTCTCTATGACAAATCTTGTTCTTGCTTCAGCAATCACGCGGCAGGTGACGGTCGTCGCGGCATGGGCTGAGAACCTCCACACCAGTAGGAACGTCGGAGGCCTCCGAAGTCGCGGCAGTTTCATCTTGGGCGCAGGGCTGGATCAATGACATTTTCGAGCTGTACCCATGAAGAGACCCTGGCAGTTCTGACTTTTTTGGGCTGTGCGCCTTCACTTAACTTCTCTGTCACCGAGTTCTTGGAAGCTCTTCTTGGTTTTAAGTCCAGTGCTTCGGGCTGAAGGGTTCAAGTTCTTGTCCCTTTGCCACCGTTCTTCCCCTAAAGGCCCCCGCTCCGGCGACCGATGCCTGAGGACGGAAGACTCTTGAAGCCTCAACGAATCTTGTCAAGCCAACTTCTTTCTCACTGTTCGCTTAAGCAAGCTGATGCCCTCTCATTTAGGCTGCTGAAACTTCGTTCTCTAGCTTGCCCCTATGAAGCCCAGGAGCCCGAAGCCTTCAGTCCCAAACTTCCGCCATAAGTCTTGAAAAGCCCAGACTTAGCTTGTGGAGCCTATGGGGTTTAAGCCTTTGGTGAAGCTTGATCCCAGGAAATCCTAAACTCTAGAGTTTAAAACCTTCCATACACTGTGACTCGTAAACCGGGCCTTCAAGTCACCCGTGTCGACCAGGGTGGGGACCGCTAACTTCTCCTTGAGGGTTTAGGGCTTGAGCTTCTTCGGCTGAGGGTGTTTTTGGGTTTCGGGATTTGGGGCTGGAGGCCTGTTTAGGTCAGAACAACAAATGAAGACTCGTGACATCTATCAACGAGCGTAGATGATGACACACAGCTACACACAACTACATACATATAGAGAAAAAAGAGGACAGTGACAGATGTGGAGTCCATCCATAAAAACCTAGCTACACTGGGCATGAGGGATACGCTGCTGCTCCCATACAATCTCCTTGGCCAGAATGCGCGCGCATTCGAGGACGCGGGGGTCCTGCGGCCCGGAAGCGGGAGCCAACAAGGGACTGTCTTGAGTCTTCGGCTTGTGGGAGTTTGGATCGCGGGGGTTCGGAGATTGGAGGACCGAAACCACTGAGCTCTCTTAGCCCCCAAACCCTAAACTTTCGTAGTCACCGAAGCGTTGTCTCGGAGGCTATGCTTGTGTCTAGGTGCACTGTCGGAGTTCAGTCAAGGGTTTCGGGACGAAAGACTGCAACTCAAGCTCGCAGCCTCAATCTTGAACCCCTGCAGGGCTCAGGGAGGGCTGTCGGTAATGACGTCTCACTGGTTTAGGCTTGAAGCCCCTCTCGCATACCGGATTGAGGAGGGAGTGCTTTTGGGTGTGGGGCTGGGGGGTCAAAAGAACGGGTTAGGGCTTTGTGCGGTTTGACGTCACTGGAATCTGCTCAGACTGTTTCGGGGTTATTGTCCCGGGAAGAAAAACGTGTTTGCCCACCATCTGAACACCTCAACTGGCCTCGAACCGAAAACCCACAAAGCCGAAATCCAGCGGAAATCCAAATACAAACCCTGCAAAACTGCAAAGGCTTGAAAGGCAGCGATGTCCTGAGCTTCAGGTAGCAGCACGCGCGCGAGGACCTGGCATGCGTTCCGACCCCCGCAAACCGTCCGGCTTGAAGTCTTCAAATGATGATGCCGCTTTAAACGATGACGCCATGTTCCAAGCTGGTGTAGCTGCGCTTGCGCTTATCCAAAGCCGTAGAACCTTGCCAACCCTCAACACAAAATGTAGAAACTTTTGCTCCCAAGTCCCCCAAGCCCCACAATCCTTGGATTGAACCAGCGACGAGGGAATCATGCCGTAAACTCACAAAATTTCCACGTAAACCGAAAAGCCAGCAGAGACCTCTCTGGAGGCTGCTTTGTCACGCACGCGCTGGGTGAAGGAGGTGCTGAAGCGCCGTACCTGCTCACCGCTCTTGTACGGGTCTCACAGCTTGTCGGCTACATTCTTTGATTCAGACTTTGACCGTTCGTCAGAACGACAACAAGTTTGTGAAACACGTTCGGCATCATGTACTGTGGGTACATGTTTGTTGCAACATCGTTGCTTCAGTATTTTGTGTACTGCCCCTTGCTGCACCACCCCCTCCGTCAGTACGGTGCAGTCCGCCTGGACTCTGACATCACTTGGGAGCTCAAGGAGTCAAAAGAGTCAAAAGCGTATCACCATCACGATTCGCACGATGGTCTGTGTCGTCACCGTCATCGTCGTCGTCAGCATCGCCGCTCACACCAGCAGGACGCAAAGCTCTCTGCTAGAGCTCTCTGCTAGTTGTCCCCTACACACGGCCCTGCACTTGCAAGGCCCGATTGTGCAACTTTTTCACACGCAGTTGACGTGTTGAGTCTTTCCAGTCGCGAAAAACAGGCATCAATGTCCGTGAAGATCAATGGGTCAATGCATGATTGCCCCTGAGGGACCCATGTTGAAGCCCATTTCCGAGCATGCTGCTGCACAAACCTCAGCGGGCACCCAGCCCCTAGGACTAGAGAGGTTGAGACGTCCCAGAAGGCATCATGACGCCCAGATCTGTCAGAAGACTGGTAGACAGCACGACAAAACAATCCCCTTACAGCGTTCTTCTTCTGCTGCGGTGGCATCCGAGAGCACCAAGGAACAAGTGGAAAAGAGTCCACCCTGTCATAGCAAAACGCAGCAACGGATCAGGGTAGGACGGCTTTACAAACATCTGGCCGCCCCTCCATGAGCAAACAAAGCCAACAAATAGTTACGGCTCGCTGCATTCCAAGCGCATGGTGCCAGCCTGAAATCGCCTATCAAACTGCTGCCATGCCCCGCCCAGCTGTACAAGAAACTGCGGGAAAGAGGAGAATTCGACCTCTCCGCAAAAAACATGCGCAAGTCATCCCTGTAGGAGAGGCCAAGCAACAACAAATTGGTGGTTTTAAGGTGCAAAAGTTTGCGTCGCGTTTCAGGGAAAGCGATGCAGTTGGGGAGAGCGGATGAGCCGTGCCCGAGGACAAACTCTCGGCACCATTTCCAGAGGCGAAGAAATGCCGAGCTCAAAGCGCCCCCTTGAGGCACACCCTCAACTCACGTCCCAGAGAACCTTCTACATGGATAAAGTTGGTCATCGAAAAATGCTGCACAACTGCTCCGATGGAATCAAATGAGCAGTAAATCCAGCCGGGATCTGTACACATACCCAAACACCCTTTGCCGTCAGCGCTCTTTCGAGGGATGCTTACACCCTGAACGTGCTGATCCCGCCACCACGCAGAGAGAGCCGTGGACAGGGCAGGTGTCGAAAACAGTCCTTCATATCCCCTGCAACAGTTTATCCGGAATCGTACCCCAGTTGTCCGGCGTGTACATTAAAATCATGAACCATGTCAACAACCTCCTGTATTGACATGAAGTCCGACCAAAGATGATGCGGGAATCGATCCAACAAAACATCCAGAGCCCTTGAAATGACGGAGTGCAGCAAACAACACGGTGTGACGTGTTTCTGGATGATCAACCGCCAGCGAAGTCCAGGCGATTTTCATTTGGGAAGAACAGCCACAGTTCCGAGCTGCCATTGATGTTTGGGAACCTTTGTTAAATTGCTTGGCATCAGGAACTCATCCTTCACATCGGGAACAACCGCCATCTGTACAATAGCATCCTGCAGCGCCTTGGTATCAGCGCGTTCCCGCACACTGTTGGGTTCCGACAGCGGGCCTGAAAGATCAAGCAGCTTACAAGCCTGCTCATACGCCAACCTTTGACATGTGATGGCCAGACAGGAAAGGTTGTGGTCAAAACCCGCCACAAACATGCTCCGAAGCCACGTCTTTGCAGCTTGGATATCTCCATGCGAGATGGGCGTGGCACCACCAATCCCGGAAGAGAAAAGCGACCACAGTTCCGCTGTACAATCAATGATAGCCCTATCAGTACAGGGGTCATCTTGAGAAACACGACAGCGCCTACGCAGACCCCGGAAGGCCTCGCGAACCGTCGAAGCAAGATCATCCCAAGTGGGAAGTAAGGCGAAACTAGCAGGCCAGTAAGGCGAAACTAGCAGGCCACCGTGCAAGGTGTTGCAAACTCACTCTCAGGCCATGGGAGAGTGCCCTGTGCTGCGGCAACATGCGGCGTGCCATCAACCACTACAGTGGGCCCTGAAGGATCAGCCTGTCGGAGCTCAGCACAGCGGCAGGCAGGACATGATTTTCCGGCTAGCCAGTCGCTCATGGAATGCGAATTCAAAACGAGGTCCTTCACTTTCGGAGTCGAAGACCAGGTGACAAAGCATTTTGCATGACGCAAGATGGGGACCCAGCACCCCTTCGAACGCCATGAAGAAATGAGACGGCGCAAGGTTCGCAGTACCGCCGGGCACACTCAGACCCAATCAGCAAAGATCAAGCCGCCGAACAGCTCTCTTACGCAGCATGTTCAGCCCCCGCCATCGACGGAGACCTTCAACTATACGATCAATGCTGGCCACAAAGGCCCAAGCTCCCGGGCTGAGCGCCCATGCAGACTGCAGACTTAGCTGCTTGTTGCCATCCCGGAAAACGGTGCCCACATTAAGGTTAAAGAGCAGCAGCAGTGAGACGCAGGCCAGCCTTCCAGTCATCCTTCCTGGCATGCCCATTTGCCGTCAAAGGGTTTTGTGAAGAGCCCCTGCTACGTGAGCGTATGCGGCACAGAGGCCTGAGAGTTCCAAAAATCCGTTGCCCAAACCCAGCAAGGCCTTTTCCGCCCGTCACCCGAGCGATACTGTACACACCACGCGGAGGGTTCAATGTCCCGAGAGCGGCCGTCAAGGAAGCTTCAGCTTCCAGGCGGCTTCTTCTATCATGCGAAGCAGCGGAGACAGGAAGCAGAATAAAAGAACTCACAGCGGCAAGGAGATGCGAATCGCTCACACAACCTCGCAGTACAAAGCAAAAAAAAACGCTGCTGAGTCTGTCCATTCGGGTCCAACAGTCGCAAGATGTGCTCTTCGAACCGCCGATGGAACGACACTCTCACCAACATCAAACATACAGAACGATGCCATGCTTGATTCCCGAGACTGAAGCCGCTACCCGAAACTCGGAGAAGCACAATCTGCGCCTTCCAACGCCCAGGGGATGCCAGGCTGCGAAAGCGGACAAGAAGGATGACATCAAGCATCGCACGCACAACTTTACAGACCTCCGGGTCAGGACGGAATCACAAAGGCTTGTGCATAATCTCCGACGCACGCAGCCTCGCAACTAGTAACTAGATCAGGAAATGACGAATCATTCTCCACGCTCAGGTCGTCGCAAAGTTTTTTGGGAGCCTGACCTTCCTTGGAACGCGCACTCAAGTTGGAACACAGCTTCTCAAGCTTCCGAAGATAGATCTTGTATACCACGGTGAATAAGTCGCTCATCGCCTCGAGCGGCGGCAAGGACTTCAAAGCCTTGTCGGCAGACATCTTCTTGGAGAACTTGTGAGCTTTGGTTCCAGCTCCAGCGAGGTCCAGGACAGATTGGCCGTGTCAACATCAACGCGGCCTTTGACCCACGTAGCGTAATCCTCCCCAGCAGCAAGTGGGAGACCCGGCTGAGAGGAGAGCCCCGCAGCCAGATCCTGCAGGGCCTGGAACCTCGAAGTCTGATGGCGCGCGGTCACTCCACATCCCTGGAGATTGATGTGCTCTTGGGATTTTCCGTCAAGACGGCTTTCCATCTGGAAGCATCAGTGGTGGCCACAGGAAGCCTATGGAACAGGTCCCAAAAGTGCCTTTCAGTTTGACAACGCATAGGCACACATTTGAAGCCATCCTCCTGGTAGAATGGCGCCGATGCTGGAGATGCAAGGGGAGCCAGTCGCTCCCTGCGGAGGTCTTTCAGCCTCCTGCACATGGACATACGATCCTCTTGGTTGGTAATGCTTTGTGTGTCGACGACCATACCCGGGAGCCTCAAGGGTCACTGCCCGAAATTTCCTGCGGCAACTGATAGAACACTGATCAGTACTAGTTGACCTGCGAGGGGAGAGAGAACGGCGTCGACGTCTGCGGCAGGAACCCGGAACACCTTCAGGCTGCCATGCGCCTGGAGGAGCTGATTGAAGTGGTGTGCAGACACACCTTTGCCGGCATCCTCTGCAGAAAACGCGTCCACAGAACCTTGAGAAAGAGCTTGTTCCCAAGACAGCGCACCGAAAGCAGGGCCCGAAGCAAGACTTTGCGAAGTCATCGCATACTGGCCCTTTCCTCGTTGATGCTGCATCCATGCTGCACCGGTGATCGCTGGGTTTGGCCCCGGCTGAGACTGCCAAGAAGCAACTGATGGGTCTATTGCAGGGGCCTGTTGAATCACTGCACTACCGGATGTGCCCCATGAGCCAGGCACCCATTGCCCGGGGGGAACTGGGGTTTGCTGAAAATGTGCGTTCATTGCACAAGCAAGCCTCGCACAAACACATTCAGCTGCAGAAGTTACTACGAATATGAGCAGGGGATGGCTGCCAGCGACACGAGCTGGAATCCAAGCCCCTGTCGCAGCCCTAGCATGATCGACTTTGTCGCTTCATGCCCGCAACTTGTGCAGGCCGTGTTTCACAGAATCACCTTATGAGCTACAAAGCTGATCTTTTTACAATCGCAAAAACTTCCTCGTACAGGTTTACTTATTCTAAGGTCTCGGATTCATGAAAACACAAACATCTGTGGAGCAAACAAAAACATATCACCATCATGATTAGCACGATGGTGTATGTCGTCACCGTCATCGCCTTCGTCAGCATCGTCATTCCCATAGCAGGATGCAAAGCTCTCTGCTGGTTGTCCCCTACACAACGTTAACGAGAGACAAAGACAGCACAAGGGCCTGCATGTTTCTTATTCCGCCGGCAGCGCCTGCCGGCCGGGGAAGGGCACCACCGTAAGGTACACGCACGATGCTGCGAAAAGCTCCGCCAATCCCCAAAGAAATTTCCACCACCCGAGCTTTATGCACTGTACCCAATCAGCGCTCACGCTGGCAAAACGGTCAAAATCGTATGGCACATGCATCAAGCTCCCAATGTGCGCTGGCCGACTGCGGCTGGAATCACAGCACATCAAAACAATCACACCACCCGTCCCTCGTGTAGACGCTCGATGTCGCAAGCGCCCACTCATGACACAAATCGGTGGCATCACAGCATATCAAAATCAGCCAGTCCACATATTCGTTCGATTTCGCAAGCACCTGCTCAGCAGTGCTTTGGTTCCGGTTGCCGTAAATCACCGCCTAAGCCACCGGGGCGAGTGACCTTCGAAAGCAGTTGTATAAAGAAGCTTCATCCCCAAAGTTGGGCTACCCACAGTACCACCACGCATCAGCGCACACGTGGCAACCGGCCTTCACCAGGCATCTGGCTGCAATAACAGCAGGGAAGCAGTTTGGAATGTCACGCTGGCCAGAGAACTTGGGAACACATCCCGGATCGTTTTATGTTTTCATTGTGTTTGCAAGTTTACATGCTATTTCGAGCATGGTCACCGGATCTGATCACTCATGTCGTTTGTTTAGGCACAAGCTAAACTCCGAAAACCGATGGTGCCTTCGAGGACATGTGATGCGAAACCGTATGTGGCTTCAAATTCTAACCCAAGGTATCCTGCAACCCCAGTCCAGTCAGATGGAGACACCCCCAGAAGGCAGGGCTTCAGGATGTTCTCTGCAGTGCCGGTTTCGATGATAAACGCGCTTGAGCATGTTGGGTTCAATAAAGTATGACCCCACCTCACCACCCGGATCTGGATGCCATGTCAGCCCCGAAACCTGGCGTCCACATGCAGAGTGGCTGATCTTGATGTGCTATGATGCCACCGACGTTTGTCTTCACTGGGTGCACGTGAAATCGAGCCCGTGCATTTTGAATGGCTGGTGCTGATGTGCTTGGATGCAGCAGAAACAAGCATCGTACTCAAAGTAGAAGCTGTTTAGATCGCCACACCTTCATCTTTTGCTTTGCTCAGTACGTTTTGAGACTGACAAGGGATTACCCATGGCCCCGCGAGCTATCCCACAACCAGAGATCTTCAATCAAAGCAACACGGATGTTGGGTATTGAGGCAGGAATGCCCACATGAATATGAGCCCCCGGGGTCAGATTATGGGTGGTGCTCTGGCTACTATGGATGGTCTTAGGGCTGCCGTGAGGGCAAATACAAGGTCACCATTGACATAAGGGTGAATGACAGCGATGCGGTTAGGGTTGATGTTGTTTGGAATGAGGAGTCAGTTAACGATCATCTTCATTATGTTGGTATCTGGTACAAGTTTAGCATTAGGGTTAATATGTGTGCATATACACAAATAAATTTGCATACACGCATACGAACAAGTCCGACAGCAAGTCCGACATGATCATGTACAAAAGTGAGAAAGGGGTGCCACATACAAGATGTTGAAGTAAAAACACATGCATTTATCATCCCTAAATCTAAGGACCATCATTGGGGCAATGCCAATCGAAGACGCTGAAGGATCGTGATTCTCCGAGGAATTCGTTCTGTGCAGTTTAATATTAGCATCAATCTGACGGCTACCATTGAGGTACATGTCTGGGCAGTATCTAGCTTCCGCGTATTGTATTAACACTAGCTAGTATTGGGGATGCCATGACTTTTCACTTCACAACTACATCCGAATTGATTGACCTGCTGGGGAGGCCAATGGTCGGGGTTTCTCCAAAGGCCATTATTTGGGTTGCTGTTGCAGGAAAAATTCGGTATACGAAGGTTACCAATAAGAATAGCTTATGGGTGATAGTAAGTTTGCGAGTAAGGTCCATTGTGGAGTTAGATTCAATACTGAAATTGCCAAGGGGACTGCGATATCCTTACTCCAATCAGGTTCATGTATGTGAGTCGTAACCTTCAGGTCGATATGGGTTATAGTGGGGTTACTAGTCGGCATAACATTTCAATCCATACGAACTAAGTTGTTGAGGCATAAGGCGGCTCGTTTGGATGAACATAAAACAGAATACTACTGTCACCATTGGGGCCAACGCATGGTTTAATGGCAGGGTTAGTCTCAGGTTAAGCGTAGGAGTCAGTGAAGGCTCTCGGTCATTCATAGGTATTGCTGGGGCTTGGATCTGAGACTACTGTGATGGTTATCTTGGGAGTTAATACTCGGGTCCATATTATGCTTCGGGTATTCAGGCAGAAATGCGGCTCATCGTTTGAGAAATCATCTCTCGGAGTATCTGCGTGAAGGGTCCGCAAGGAATTGTGAATGAAGGCGGCTGCTGACATACACATGCTCTCCCCTCAGAACTTCAAAACCAACGTTAAGCCTGGATCATCACCAGAAGCCTAGACGTGGGAGGATGGGTGGCGGTATCGCGGCTCCGCCGCGGTAGTCTTTGGGGGGCAAAGTGGGGCAGCATATACATGTATATATATATGCAGATACATATATATTTACACACAAACAAATGCAAAAGCACGAAAATATACATATATGCATACATCTACATGTACAAACGAATACAAACAACTATACATGTGTAGACGTGTACACACGTCTACATGTTCATGTGCATATGCTTATTTGTATACATACATATATATATATATGTATTTATGTATGTATGTATGTACACATGCATATCTACGATCTGCACGTACATAGACATGTACTTGTACATATACATATATGCAATTACACAAATGCATAGGCATATGCAAAACATATACACGCATACATACATATGTATATATATATATATATATATATATACATACATATATACGTACATACATACATACATACATACATGAACGCATAATTGCTTACATCCAGCCATGCATCCATGCATGCCTGCAGCATGCACACAGATATGTGTGTGCGTGCGTGTATATACCCATGACTATACATTTAGATATCTAAACCTTTTCTAGGCCTCTCTCCATACCTTATCTCCATGTCTGCTTCTCTAGCTCTATGTCTATATCTATCTCTATCCCTATCCCTATCTATCTACCTATTTTTCATCTATCTATCTTTATGTGTGCATGTCAGTACGCGAATATATATATATATATATATGCAGTACCTCTCTACCATATGTAGTCCCAAACACCTTGATGTGTGCAAATCAGTCCGAAGACGTGCACCCCTAAAAGGAGATGGTGATTCAGACTCGCGTGAGGGTTGCGGGGCACCGCAGGCGCCAGCGTGCACGCCGAGGCGGCGCAGCGCCGCATCGCGGTGGCTCTGGTGCGGAACCCTCTTTGCAGCTGAGATTCTATACATACATATATATGTATATATAATGCACATACGTGTGCAGATAATGGGCTGATATTGGAGTTTAGGGTTTAAGCCAAGGGAGGAGGGTAGGAAGTCGAATCCTTGGACTGCTGGCTGTGGGTACATTCGGGACTCCAACATTCAGAAGTTGTGTCTGTAAACCCGATGAGGACAAGGAAGAATCTATCAGTTCGTGCTCAACAAGGTTTAGGGCGACTCCACGTGTTGCATCAAGCTTGCTGCCTGTTCTTGCTGGAGCACGGAAGCGAAACATTACCAGTTCAGTTCGGCTCAACATGCCTGCAGCCCGGAATTCTGCAGCCAAGTGTCCTAAACAGTCCTAAACTTCTTAAACAGTCCTAAAGGGATCAGTCGAGCAGACTTTCTGGCTGAGGTTCAGTATGCATTGTGTTTCCAGGATTCATGTTACAACGCTCACGTTTTGTCTTCAACGGTTCAGGGCAAAAGGGTCAGATTTAACCTACCACTGACGGAGAACATCTGTCCATGCCGCTGCTTCATGCAACTCAACTCAGATTGGAAAAAAATCGATGAAGCTGTGTAGATGCCATAGCCGCCACTGCACGATACCACCAAGGTATCACCGGCTGACCTTTGACCGAAACCATGGCAAAGCCTCAATCTCTCGCCCGAGAGCTTGAAGATCTTCTTGGTACATTGTACTACCTTACTGAGCCTCAAACCCTGACCGGGAACTCCGCACTTTGATCTTTCTCCATGGCACGTCCCACGTGGACTTGGAAACGATGGGTCTTCATCGTAGGTCCCTGCGAAAATCGGCTGGCTAAAGCCAAAGCCCGAAACATCCCTATTCCTACGTGTTTGGGTGCATATCACCCTATACATATATATAAATAAATATACACATATTATATATATATGTGCATATACATATATATATATATGTCCATACGTGTGCATGCACGTATGTACACATATACTTGTGCACAGATGCCAAAGAACATAATATGCTGCAATATCGAACGGGCAGGTCGGCTATCACGTAATCATACGGGATGATAGGAATTCAGAAATACACCTTAGAACGTCATTCCACCATATGATGCCATACAGACAATTGCGTTACAACAACATATCACAAATATGAGACAACAATTATGATACACTATCCGCTCAGATCATCTCATAGCATATCAACGATCATACTGCAATGTATCAGAATATTCGAGAATAACTATTCTGCTGACAACATAGAGCATAGTGCCATGTTAATATCATACGAAACTAATATAACAAACTAAAACATAACTCGAGAAAACACAACTCCGCATAGTGTGAGATGTTAAAGTCTTGTATTGTCTGATATAGTATGATGTACATAACAAATCAGAATATAACACAATATGATACAGCATCATACATTACAACATACATGTGTAGAACGAAAGACAACGCAAAGACTCGAAATTGAATGTAATATCTGACACTGTCCACACTGTCCTATTCTGTGATAATACAGTATATATTGCAGAAACATAATTTGGTGGTATACCACACAATACATCGAAGTGGAACATAATGGAGAAGAGAACAAAACAGAGTAGAATCAAATATATAAAGTAATAACACAGAATGTAGCAGAATAGAATATAGCATATTTCAGCAGAACGGAATGTCACATAAGTCACATAAGGTCATATCATATCACATCCCAGATTATATCATAGTTGACAAAGAAGATAACAGAATGTAGTAGAGCATGAAGGAGATCGATGGTACATACATAAAACGATTTCGTACAATATAGTATGAAGCCTGTAAGAGAAGATTGTAGAACACAGAATGTGTTACAGTTTACTACAATACAATGCAATACAGCCTCATACCAGAAAATGTAAGATGAAGAATGTGATGCAATTTATTACCCTTTATGATTTAAGAGCTTACCATATCCTATCACGTCATCTCGTACCAGACCATATCACATAATAATACAAAAAGCATCATAGTATAATGTCTTTATCTCCCCCCTCTCTCTCTCTCTCTCTATCTCGCTCTCTCCCCCCGCCTTCGGTAGATTCGGGGCTGACTTCCCGAAACGGCGCCGCTCACTCCTCACTCGACCTCCAAAAGCGCCCGAACTCCGCGCTCGGCGTAGTTGGCGGCTCGCCGAGCCTCGTCCTTGCCGCCGTGGTAGCGGAAAGTGGCGAAGATTCCTGTGCCGCGTCGGGGGCTTTACAAGTGTATGCTCAGCTACATCAGTGAGGCAGGGGCCTGGAGTTGCCAGAAGGCCGTGAGTATTTGAGTTCAGGACTTTGGGACGTCAGATTTCGGACCGCAGGTTCAGGCATTCACGCCACAATTCCACCACGATTGGAGCACGGAACTCTTGCTGTAGTGCATGGTACTTGAACCTACGAATGCCGGAGGGCTCCTGCGATTCCGGGAGTCTACAACTCTTCGTGCCAAACTGCCGAAGCTTTCCGCCAGGGCCGTCGGGGATTCGGTGGCAGCGAAGCCCAGCGAAGCAAAGTCGCCACCGCCAAGCAGGTGGAAGTGAACCTGGAATTTTGATCTAAGGCTTCAGGGATTCAGGTGTTCCGGGGCTTTACGATGCTAGAGCTTATCATTCAAAACATAGGGCCTTTGGGTGGCGGAGGTATCGGATTTGAAGGCGTTGTGGGTCCCTCTAATCTTTTTGGCGCGTGCAGTCTGCGATTTGGGATGACACTTTGTGAACATCATCTGGCAATGTAGACAGTAGCCATTGATGGGGCTTTGCTCCTTGCGATGAGCGGGGCTTTGGGCTTCATGGTCTTGCTTTTCTCGCAATGAAGACCTCGGAAGCGGCTCAACCCCCCATGACAAAACATTATAATCGACATCTTTGTTATCAACCCTGAAAGACAGGCGCAAACTCATCAAAGGTCGAGGTTGGGGCTCGGTCAATTGGATTTGTGCTGTCGCGTATTTCCAGTTCGAAGGCGTTCCGGCGAGGTTGGCTAGCTTTCCAAGCCTGTGAGACTGTTGTTAAGGTTAGGATAAGGGATTCCTTGTGGGGTGCCTTGATATCTTCGCACCCGCACCCTATACCGACAAGCACCGGACAAGCAAATCTAAGCCCCTCAAAGCCCTTATCGCTGTGTGCATCCTGTCTTAACTGAGGTCCCTCCATGTCTAGCACCCCGTGACTCCCCCTTATGAGAAAACGTTAACTTCAAGTCTTGGGCCCGGCTCTCTCCAACTGCAAGGGAAGACGCGAGTGGATCGGAGGCCCGCCCCTCGCCCGGAAAGCAGAGATACCTTTTGGGCTTGAGGGTTCAGCAGTGGATTCTGTCGGTAAACAGATGTAGTTCTAAAGTGTACAGTGGTGCAATTTAGGGTCTTCGGCCATCAGGTTTGCTTCCAGGCGAATCCAAACTTCTCGATGTGGTGTAGGCACAATGACATGGGAATTCGTTCCGGGCTCGGGGCTGGACGCTGGCACTTTTCAGAATTAGCGAGTGCCCACTAAACGCCGCTAGCAACTTCGCGCCAACGGCTGTGAGCCCCAAACCTCAACCTAGCCTAAGGTCCTGCACGTTGAACTGTTGGGCGGTTTCCTGGGACCCTGGAATCCCAAAAGCCTAAAGGTGATTGAAGAACAGAGTAACAGTACTGAGTAACATGACTAGCAACACCATGTCATGACATCGCGATGAATTGAAGTGCAACTAACGATGCAGCAGCGGAACTCGATTCTGGCTTGGCTACAGGTGGAAACCTTGAGCCCTGAACCCTGAAACGATACCCTCAACCCCACACTTGACCTAAAACGCCTAAACCTCTAAACCCAACCACCCTAAATCCCAAACTTTCGCATTCCTTGAACATCCTAAAGCAGTACTCAGTACTCAACCTTCCCCTTGACCCCTTGAAGCAAAAGAAGGCCGGGGAGCTGGAAGGCGAAGTTCAGAAGCGGATCCCGGAGCTCGGGGCCGATGTGCCTGGGGAGAAACTTAGGGGCGTCCCTTTTTGGGTACCCTAAATAATAGGTGCCGTATTATGGGGACCCAAAACGAAACCATAACTTCGCCTTCGCCTTCGCCTTCCTTCCGGGCTTTGTTTAGGCCCTTTTAGCGTAACCCTATTCTGCGTATCCGTATCCACCCCTCACCGCTCAAGACACTGCCCCCATGGAGGATCCTCCAAGTCAGGGTTCGCCCGAACCTCGTACAGCTGACGTAGCACATGGCAACAGACCAACTCGCGCACTACCAGATTCGCTCGACGGAAGTCGCCCTCTCCAACCCTGGATGTTGGATTCGCTGAAACCACCATGTAAAATCCCCCGAAAATGGAAACCAGGAGCTTCAGGGGGTTGCCTGCTATTTTGTGGATTCGTCTTTGGCAGAAACCAGACATATTGTTGAGAGGCCGAACAAAATCCAAGCGACCCTTAACCCAAAAACCCTGAAGACTGAACAAAGCCCCTTGAATCAGCGTGCTCAAGCCGCTGGCGTGCTTGAACCCCTGGTACGTGAATCACGCGTGCTCGAATCGGGGTGCTTCAATCACGAGTGCTTGAATTGCAAGGCTCGTATCGAGCTCGGTGCTTGTACGAACAACTTTGCTGATCCCCCAAAGGGGCCATAATGCAGAGAAGCTTCCATATAGCTCTCTATATATATATATATATGTATATACATCTTGTATTATGTACAAACACACATACATAGATATGAACACACCTACGACTTTTAAGAAAAAATGATTTCGAACAGCCCAGTGGCCCTGCAGCCAAGGCTAGATCTTTCAGCAGAGCCAAGTCGACTGGCTTCTCTGCCTTCTTTCGGTTGAGGGTTAAGAGTCCACGGTTTGGAGGCTCACGCTCCGGGTTTAGGAGGTGATACAACGACAGCAAGCTGATTACGAGACGCGGGCTTCCACGCTGTACACTCTGAGTGCCAACTGGGAAGGTGCATGGTTGCAGCACAGGGGCGTGGAAGCTAATGCAGCCGTGATCAAAGAACCACTTAGCTTGCTACCCGAGCCGTTGTGGGAGCTGTGGAAGGATCTTCTTAAAGGCGGCGTTTTGGGCCCACCCGTTGGCCGCAGCTTTTGGGTCATTCCGGGTGCCTTATGCACTTATTTAGGCAGCGGACACCACTGATTGCATCGAAATGCCGAAAAAATATATATATACACATACATACATACATACATACATACATTAGACATATGCTTAACTCGTTCAACTGACTAGATAGAAGCCTGGCTCAAAGCAAGTTTTGACGGGTTTCGCGGAATCAACTTGCCGACTGTCTGGGTTCCTCTGTCAGGGCCTGTTAGGCTGTTGTGGGGATGAGGCTTCATGATAACCAATGGCGCGTGCGGGCTCAGCGAGTTGTATGGCATGTGGGATGTAATGCTTCTGCATTTGGTACTGCTTGCAAGGGGTTTGCAGTTCGACAAGCTGGTTGGCTTGGGATCTTGCGTTGGGGATTGGAGCGAAAATTGGGGCATCAGTGTCTTAAGGCTCTCATATTATACCATATACACAAACTCTGACCCTCCCCCGGAGGAGAAGCCCCAACTCCCAACAAAAGCTCTGTCTGGAAACACCGCACTACCCCAGCAATGCAGAGAGGTCAAGGAAACCCTTTCTACGATCTGCTGTAATCAGAGCGACTTGAATTCACAAAAGAGGGAAGGAAGGACCAAGTCGTGTTCTACGAAACAAAGTAAAGCAAGGAGACATATCGAGAGCAGTAATTCTAATCACAAGGTTTCGACACTGAAGGCCTCGAACACGGTATGAAGGTTCCTGGAAGGAGTCAGATCCTAAGATTTTGGCTGCTATACGAAGACCAGACTATCTTATCAGAATAAGACTCTCACATCCGCCAAACCCTCAAACCCTACGGCCGCCTCCTTGGGCAGGTCAATCTGCATGCCGCCGGTCTCCCTGATTTGTGTTAGGATGACAAGATAAATTGCTACCGTGCTCTGCTGGGCCTGCTATGTTTAGAGTGTAATTGTGGGCAGGCTTCAGGGCAGAGGGTGTAGAAGAGTCTCGGGGCCAGCGGTTCTATCTCTCTCTCCCTCGCTCTCTCTCTCTGGCAGGGTTCACGTGAGGTCATGTAAAAGTCGGGGTCGCGCGTTTGTGCCCAACCTGTCTTGGACTGTTGCCTTGACAGTACACATCGCACTCTCTGGGTGTATCAGTGCATACACCACTCTCAACCAAATGCTGCAACGATTGGGCTGCCTCGGCGACCAACTGACAGCCGCACGCATCGATTGAACTCTAAATCCCGGCAAGTGCCGAAGTCACAAACTCCAGGCTCCTACGCGTTAGGCCTGAACCCTGAGCCCGGGCCCGAGGCGACCAAGTGACAGCAACACCAAGACAGCACTCTCCAGGAACTTCAGCTGCCGGACGGTCTCGGCGCTTTGGCCGTTGAAAGACACCTGTGAGGAGGGGTACGGCTTTGAGGGTTTAAGTTTAAGGCTTACAGACGAGTGTCTAGGGAAGGGTGGGCGCAGGCTCTGAATTGCAAGAGTATAGCATGTCGGGAACGGAGCCTGGTGAATGGAGAACTTAAGGTTTACGCTGCGTTGCATCTAGAATTCGTGGTACGTGGTATGCCGTATACAGAGCAGTTAAGAGATTAAGAAAGCTGTAGTATGTAGCCCAGTGTATAACCCAATCCGAGGCCCAGGGCCCGATCAACAGTCCCAAACACGGAAGGCCACACAACTGTCACACCCTTGCAATCCAATTTTCGCGAGTCTCTGAAGTCGAAAAGCTCCCGTCGATGAGAGCCTAAAGAAGAAAGCCGCATAGAACTGGAGCCCAAGACTCCAAGAACCAAAGCACACAACGCTTGCAGGGTGCTTTGCCGAACAGATCCTACAGCATCGATTGCCCGGGTGTCTCTCCTTCCTTGTATCGCTCGGTGCTGAAGTTTTGTGCCTCCGAGCCTCCATCGACATAAGCAGCTACCGAAGGTTTCGCTTCCAAGCGCTACAGCACATCCCCAAGCTCTATGAGTAGCTTCCTAGTTGGGTGCCTAAAGCGGACAAAATACTTCCCCCAAGCCTCCAGTTGGCGCTGGCGCGAGAGGCGAAAAGACACGTCGTCGCCAGCGGCATCCCGGAACGAGAGCTCTGGCAGGGCGGCGCCTTCCCCAATCTTCGACCCGCTCATGCGTCATGGGGCTTCAGATCTCAAACAGGGTTACACTTGGAGCCGAATGCCGACGCCTTCTTCGATAGGTTTCGTGGGTCTGCCCTTGACCCGAAAGCCTTGTCCTCTGAGGTAGTGCAATGGGGTTGAAGGTTCTCGGCAGCAATATCACTGTCGAGTCATCAAGCACCAACGCATACGCAGCTGTGCCAGCTGTGCTGCCAAAGACGTGATTGGGCGTAACTGGTTCGAGTAACGCAGACCGTTGGGAGCATAGCAGGACAAGGAAAAGTAGCAGACGATAGTTCTCGAGACATAACCTGGATATGAAGCCGTCGTCGGAAGCCAGGTTGGGAGTTCCGGGGGGGGGGCCTGCAGTGGGCTCTGCATCGTAGTATCAGTTTAAACACTTATGGTTTCTCTGCGAGCTTACGTGTTAGTTCTCTAAAAATTCTTGTCATCTGATGATGAGAAGGTTTGCCTAGGCCTGTAGTATGACCTGCCTGTTGGTCGAAAACATTTCCGTGTGTTGGTTTAGTGGTCCAATTCGAATGAGCGCGAGGATGGTGTCATGTAGCTTTCGCCGTGTACTGAGCCTGAGGTCGCCTTGTCCAGTTGCGCCTGCACCTGGTGCCGAGGCTTTTTCTGAAACTTCGACACAAGATTGGAAATTATTCGTGCCATGGGGAAGTGCTGCCTGATGACGCTGCGAACTCTGCACATGAATCAGATTTTTCATGCATACGGCGACTGTGTCTGGGACGTCTGTCTCAACACACGCGAAGCCTACCATGCTTCCAGCAACCTAAGAGGCTTCACGTGTGGCTCAGGATTCGGAAGGCTTGCTAAACTTCACACGAATATCCCGTGCTATGCAAATGCCGGCATTTCGGGCTTGGTTCTAGGTTCTGAATTGTCGGAACCATTTGGTCTGCTACCGATGCGTCCAAGGAAGCCTGATCTATAGACACCAAATGCATCCGTGAAAGCGGCTGACCAGTACGGAGATAACCAACACACGCGCACATGGACACGTGCGCGCACACAAACACTCACTCACTCACTCACTCCCGCAATTGTCAAATGGTCCTTTGAACTCCCCTTGCAGCACTGACTGGTTCTTGCTATCGCTTGAACATCACCCACTCCGCATGCAGGACTCTTGAGTTCAACACACCCCCAAGTTGTCCCAGTGCCTCACCGGGCAGTCCGCGCTGGTGCCAAGGCTGAACTCTCCTCGAAACCCTGCTACATCAGGGTTGCTGTTGCAGTTCGCTCGAAGTTTTAACCCTCTGAAGGGTTTCCAAGTCGATAGACGAGACTCCAGCAACATGGAATCTTGCCCGTGCCGCACAAGACCTGTATCTTGCACTGCAACCGGTAAATCCTTGCTACATCTTCGGAAATCCTCGGATGACCTGGCATCCAACATGGTAGCAACATTTGCAACATCGAAATCTCAAGCGCAAATGCCCTGACTCGGATACAGAGTTAAGTCTTTCGGCCCAAATCTTCGCCACCCCCGGCAGTCCGCAGCCAGGTGCGGAAGCTTTTCAATGGAACGGCCGCCTGGGCCAGAAGGCACTTCGGAAACGCACGTAAGGAATTCCGTTCCGGAAGCTCAATGAGCTGTTATTCCTAGCTTGCAGAGCTCCGGCAAGTGGAAACAAATCCTTCCAGGAGAAGGATTGACAGGGCGGTTTTGGGAGAGCTTCAACCTTTGGGTTGAGTTCGTCTCCTGGTCCAGCGCTGAGTGAATAGTTAGGAACACATCTTGAAAAGGGCTTGGGTCCAACGGGACTTGCCTCACCGGTGCAAAAAGGTTCCCTTGCAGCTGCTCTGGATTGCAGTGAATCCTTGGAGTAGGTATGCTGTTGTTGAAATAAGGACTTCGATTGTAACCTTGATTTCGAACAAAGGCAGGTGCTCAGGTGGGCTTCATAAGCCTGAGGCTGGGCCTTTGGACAATACAAATCCCCAGACTGTCCTGCACCGTTCGGACTAAACTTGCCACACCCGAGCCACCGGCAGCAATTTCAGCGGCCCCTTCTGCCAGGAGCTGCGCCGTGGCAGCACGCCTTCAGCTTCTTTTTCGTGAAAACATCGGGAGTCACGTAGCTTGTGTGGGATCCACTTTGTGTTCCTGTCTCCAAGCAGTGATGGTAGCAGCAAGATTGATGAAATATCCATATCCGGGTCTCGTTCTAAATGAGGCTTCTCTTTCAGCTGCCCATAACCCCAGTCGCACACCATCATATTTCTGAATCAGCGTAGTGAGGAAAAGAGTATAGATGGTGAGGAAGTACTACTACCAGTCCTCTCAAGTTACTAGCATTGCAAGTAGAACTCTCGCTGCGAGCAGCTGTAGCTAACAGTGCCAACAGACTGACTGCCATGGTCAATATTCCCAGTGTCAAGCGACGGGTGGAAAGTCGCAAAGGACCGTGACATGGACCTGACAAAACCATTTTACAATGGAAAATAATCCAAACTCAGATCGAATCTAAAGACCTTGGAGCCCATTAGTTCCTGTAAGCCCCTAGAGACTGGACCCACGGCCCTAGGATTCTGCGAACGACAAACGAAAAATGACTACACAACTCGAAGTTCTGAATCCCCTGAAACTAAACCCCAAGCGGGTCCTTAGAACCTTTGCTCTCCTCGCTTCTCTCAGCCCAGCCTCAAAGTCTGACCCAGGCCGAATCCGCGGAGCGACCCTGGCGGGACGACCTCTCATGCTTTTTGTTGCTGAGTTACGGTTTCGGGCTGGAAAATAGGGTGTTGTTTCTGCGCTCTTTCGGTGTTTTCCGTTTCGGGCTGGCGTGGGGGTTTGAGCTTGGGGTGTCGGGTTTCAGCCTTCTGTGTCTCGGCTCGGGAGTATATGCTTCGGATTGAGGCCTCAGGCCCAAAACCCCGCTATGAAGCCCGAACAATCGAATAACCGATCCCTCAACTCGGATCCACGTCTCAACGCCTAAACTGCATACTGCAAAAGTGTGAGTTTCAGAACCAAACGGACACCAGCACAGAGTCCCCAGGAATGATATGGACTCGTTGAACGCGCCCCGCCTGTCAAAAAAAACCGACTTTGAGGCTGGGCTCAGAGGTCTGCTCCCCGCCTCGTCGCAGAAGCCTATAGACCAGATAAGGGCACGTTGCCCACCATCAGGCGAAGGCTGCCTAGAGCTTACGCTTCCGGCTTCCAGCTTTGGAGTTCAGGGTTGAGGATTTGCTGTCTGGGTCTAGGGGTTGATGGTTGGCGATTTTTCGGGATTTATCGTCCAAGTCCGAAACCCCTACACCCTGAATCCAGAGCCCCGCCTAGAGCCATCAAAGAAGAGCCGTGATCGGTAACAAAGACAAGACTCGGATTGCTCTCTGGACGGAACTTCAGAGTTTAGTCCGAATCCTTGTCTCCAGCGCTCTATCCGACCTTCACCCACCAAACCGTAGTGTTTTGCGGCCTGTACTTACAACCATGTTTGGCTTTAACCCTTACACCGAAGCTCTATGAGGTGACTTACATACTCCTACCACGACCCGAAAGCAACATCCCCAATGCTCCCTGTGAATGCCTCAAACTCAAACTCCGACCCGAAGTTCCGAAGCCCCGGTTTCCCAGTAGCCCCACAAGGCCTCTGTGCCAAACTACGTCCACGCTCGTGCAGCCAGGCGACATAGCAGCGTGCAGCGCCAGCAGTGGTGGTCCTATGAGCCCAGCCTGGTCTGAACTTGGGAAAGGCTCTCCAGGTCTCAGGACTGCAAGGTTTCAGGCTCCTTTTGACCAGAGGTTGACGACAGCGGGCTGAAGTTTAGCGGGTTTGGGGTTGTGCGAAAAGCTGTTGCCCGAGAATGTTGCCACTTTCGTCTGCTCCACGCCTGTTTTGGGGCGGAGACCTCCGAGTGGTGGGCCAAGGGTCTCTCTTTCTAGGCATCACGAAGAAAGGATGAAGGCTTCCGGATCTTTTACTTGCAGCGATTTGAGGCTTTGGGGCCAACTCAGTTGTGACGGGATGAACATGCACGCTAAATCTAAGCTGGCCTTGCCCATCTGTGGCATCTGCAGTGCGAAGCATCGTTGGATGCCTCACTTGAATCAGCTTTCCGGCTGCATGGGCTTTGGGTGTTCAACGCTCGTGAACAAGTCCCAAATTTGCTGATGCGGTGCCTTCGGGGCGATCTCCCGTCGCTGCTGCTGCAGCTGCGAGTCGGACCTTCCGGAGTTCAGGCGCTTGTGATGTGGCTTCTGAATGCACCAAATTTCTATTCTGCAGATCTGAAAACGTCATAATCATAACTATGTGGATGGGTCCTCATCCAGGTATTCAAACAAGGGGAACCCCCCAATACCCCAATCCATCTCACCCTCCTTGAACTAATACCATAGCGCTCACGGCTTGAGGATGTAGCACGACTGCTACTGTGGCTTTTCAATCCATGTTGGTAGCTTGCGTCTACGTATGAGAGAACTCTGCTCTTCTTGAACTTATCCTGGTAAGCACCGTTAAGCACCGGTCGTAGATACATGCATCCTTCTGCCTAAGATGAGGGCATCATCCAGACAACCCCAAGGCGAGTCCGAAGACCTCATCCGGCTGGACTTCCGATACTTCGGAACAGCAAAGAAAGCCTCCGCCAGGCGTCGACGGCTCCGTGCTCAGGCTGTTGCTGTTTCTGGAGACTTGTCGGGTTCTGGCTGCGGTCTCGGCTTGTCGCATGGAGGGCACTCAGATTTCTGGACTTTGCTTATCTTCATTTATACAAGTATAAAGGCAAGGCGGGAGTTGGTGCGATGGTTGTGTCAAATCAATCGAATCACAAGCGGATGGGCGAGCGAGGTGGCCCTGCGTTGACCGAAAGCATGATCGACACTTCATCCCAACCCCGAAGCCTTTGAACCTCAAACCAAGGACCCCAAACACACCCCGGCAGACCCTACATCCAGTCCGCGCCAGGCTACGCGGGCCTTCGTTAAGCCACAGAGAGAGAAGCCGCAGCAACCTCCTGACAAGGTCAAGCATATCTTCAAGTCTTTCGCCCAGTGGCAACACCAAAGCCACGGAGGGCGAGCGAAAAGCTGAGCTAGTATGAGCCGATTAAGTTCGAGTTGAGGCTCAAGCTACTCGGTTCGTTGCCTTGAACATCAAAGCTTATAACCCTCAATGGAACCCTGGACCCAGGGTCTCCCCTCCAGGCGCTCCACAGCGAATTGCGGCGTCCTTGGGAGATGGCGAGTTACCTAGTGTCGATTCACTTTGGGAAACCTAGCTGTTGCTAGCTGATGAATGTGATAGATTCAATCCTCTCGAGCTGCGATTGTTGAAATCAACGTTTCTAGAACCCTGAAGGAAAGGAAATGATTTCGCGCTTTTGGGCGTCTGAGGTTGGTGCAGACGGTCATGGCAACGACAGCAAGGAGAAAGCAAGCGCTACCCCTTGTACGCCACCAGCCAGGACAGAGCTCCGCCCTCAGGCGTTCGAGCAAAAGCTCGAAACCCACAGTGATCTCTGACATTAAACCAAGCATCCCGAAGCTCCAAAAGGTGCAACTTAAACCCAAACTGCTCAAATGCTAACAGCGAAATGCCTGGATGCAGGACAACCCACTGTTGCTGTTGCCTCCAGGCTGCGGGGCAGCTTCGGCTACCCTGCGAAGCGCCACGCGCCAGCGCAGCAGGGCTGTTAACCCTGAATTTCAGGATTCAGGGAACCCCTACGGCTTCTGGATCTTCTAGACTTCCAGGGTTAAAGGCCCGTGTTTGCGGTGTCTATGGATTGGCGTTTTCGGTGCCGGGATTAAGTGCTGGGGTTGTCAGTCATTTGAGGTCCAGGGCACCAGAGCCGTTGTCAAGATCGCCTCCGGCCAACCGTCTTTATTAGCCACCCAAGGCCCCCTACCAAGTTCACGACACGATGAGCCACCTCAGGCCCCCGTACCCTCACAACTCTAGTTTCAATGTCTCAGGCCCGAAGTCCGAAGTTCCCACTTTCTCCAAGGTGAAGCGACATAACATAAACTCCGGGATATTGGCTGCAACTAACTCTACCTCAATATGACTGCAACCTCTCTGTCTATCTCCACGTGCGCTACACGTGAGCTCAAAACCCAAATCTACATCCAAATCTACATCCCAAGTCCCGAAGCCCGAACAAGCCAAAATGCATGAGCCCTTGGACCCCAAACCCGTCCTGAGCCCTCCAACAGCCGCCGTGCATCCCTGCGAGAGGCCTTCTCGCGCCCCCAGGACAGAAGGCAGCTGCCGGGCCACGACCTCCGGCGTGGAGCACGGCACGTCTGGGCTGTTGAAGGCGTTTCGGGTGAAGTCCACGGTCGGTGGCTCGGATTACTTGCGACGAACATGTGGAGGGTTCAGAATTTCAAGCTTCCCAGCCTCGGTTGGCGCCGGCAGGGTGGGCACCATGGCCTCAAAGGCCAACTCTGGGTGGCCGGGGCGTTTACGACTGCCAGGAATACAAGTGCTGAAGGATTGAGGCTGCTGGGACTGAAGTTTTAGCTTTATGGGGCTAGGATTGAGGAGGGAACATTTGCTAACCAGAACTTGAGAGTTTGCGTTTAGGGACTATGGCGGTTGGGTTTGGAGTTTCCGGTTTCGAGTGCAGGGTTTGAAACCTGACCCCCGAAAATTTGGGCTGGCAAGCTCCCGATAAACCGCAACATTCCAGCTTTAGGTGTCTAGGGTTCACTGCTCACTCACAACAGAAGCCACCAGAGCACAATGACGAAAGAAACGGAAACCTCTTTTCGTCCTAACCACAAAGCTGAGCAGCAAGTGTAGGATCGACAATCACAACAATATGCGTGAGGGTTGCACCTTACGGCTTGAATTGAAGAGTCTGTTGCCTGGACCTGTAGGCCAACCCTCTGTTGCAAACTTCCTCGGCATACGTGAGAAGAAAGGGCCATGAGGGACATGGCTGGCAGTTAAAGTTCGGGCACGGAGCACTCTGCATGCAAAAAGCTGAAGACCCTAGAAGGCTATTAACTCCGCGCTCGTCGAAAAAGTTGAATGAACCGGCGTACCCTCGTAGTGTCCAACAGCACGTAAACCTCACAGAGCCCTGTGTATCCCTTGCAGAACCTCGCAACTCGGAACCTGATGACAACCACCGCAAAATCAGTACACGAACACTTGACGTGAAGACACATCCAGTAGAAGCAAAAAAATAGTAGTAGTACTAGTAGTAGTAGTAGTAGTAGTAGCAGCAGCAGCTGTAGTAGTAGTAGTAGTAGTATTTGCATTGCGGACTTCACACAATCCTTGTGCTTGACGAGGGGGGACAGTCACTTCGTGACCGGCTACTCTGTGGTAGCTTCATCGTGTTGATGAATCCCATCTTGAAGACCTATCACTAACAAAAGCGACTAATCCATGGCGTCCGGCGTCCAACTGCACGTTCCGGCCATCAAGCCAGCTCAAGCTGTTCCGAGATCCAGTGCGGTCCGTGCTAGCAGCGCTAGCATTGGTTCCATCTTCACCCGCCTCATCTGCTGAGCTCTCCACAAGGATATAGGTGCCAGCTGTGCCATCAGCACCATCAGCGCCATCCCCAGAGGCATGCCCAGAGCGTACTATCCCGACCAGCAGGAGCAGGGGTGCGTAGAAAGATCACATGCTGCCTCTGGTCACACTGGATCGTGTGAGCTTCGCCGCCAGAACCAGTGCAGGCCTGACAGCAGTGAAGGAGGGACCTGCCGGCCACACGGGAGCACCCTGTCACGCCACCGACAGAAAGCCCTAGTAGTAGTAGTAGTAGTAGTAGTAGTAGTAGTAGTAGTAGAGTAGTAGCAGCAGCAGCAGGAGTAGTAGTAGCAGTAGTAGCAGCAGCAGCAGTAGTGGTAGTAGCAGGAGTAGTAGTAGTCGTCGTCGTAGTAGCAGAAGTAGTGGTAGTAGTAGTGGTAGTGGCAGTGGCAGTGGCAGTGGCAGTGGGAGTGGCAGCGGCAGCGGCAGTGACAGTGGCAGTGGTAATGGCTGCGGCAGCAGTAGCAGCAGTCGTAGTCGTCGTCGTAGTCGTAGTCGTCATGGCGGCAGCAGCAGGAGTAGGAGCGGGNAGCGGGAGCGGGAGCGGGAGCGGGAGCGGGAGCAGGAGCAGGAGCAGGAGCAGGAGCAGGAGCAGGAGCAGGAGCAGGAGTAGGAGTAGGAGTAGGAGTAGTAGTCGTCGTCGTCGTACCAGTTATTGTAGTCGTCATCATCGCCGTCGTCGAAGTAATACATGCAGTAGTCGTCGTAGTAGTAGTGGTTGTTGATGTTGTTGTTGTTGTTGCAGTACTTGTCGTTGAAGTCGGCGTAGTAGGCGGAGTCGGAGTAGGATTAGTAGAAGTGGAGGCGGCAGCAGCAGCAGCAGCAGCGGCAGGCGGTGGCAGCGGCAAGCAGTCGTACTGGCCGTATTCAATGACTTCAACACATCACCATCGTCATTATTATCATCAATAGACATCAGCACCCAGATCATCGGCATTTCCATGAAACTTGTGCACCTCCAGCAGACCCGGCGCTACACGACCGCCGCGAGGCAGAGCCCTGACAAGTGAAACAACAGACAGGCCACAGGCTGTCAACGCGGTGCTCCGACCCTAGCCACACAATGCAGGAGCACCAGCGGAAGAAACGAGATGCAACCTCCAGAGCACTCAGTTCTTGCGTCGTTAAGGTTTGGGTGCTGGTTGCCGTAATCCGATGAAGCTCAATGTTCCAGAGAACCTGCTCCCTGACAAGGCAAGGCAGGCCCTAACTTTCCCTGCTCACTGGGGTTGTGAGAAGACCTTGCGACACGGTTGACTCCTTTTGACCTGAGGTCTGGAAGTCACTTGCAAATTGGACGTACCATGCAATCTGCTCATATCTGCTCGCTATCCTGAGATTCTAGGGGCATTTGAAAGCAAATCTAAAATCATAGGCTGCACTCCCCAGCGCTAAAGTTCTTTGCAAACATGTTTTCGTAGCCAGTCGATGGCTTCAGGGTGCAGCGATTTTCGGGGGACGTACAGACCACATCCAGAAACTGTGCACCAGAAACCCTTTACCAGTGGACTCCGGATGAAATCGAAATCGTCTGTGAACACAGCAGACGCTACATGTTACTCACTATATAGCAAGAACTGGTCATGGCAAGGTAAAAACCGACCCCGTCGCCCATAGCCTGCTCAGGTCCTGAAGCATCTGCTCTTCCTGCTGGCTGACGACTTGCAGCACAAGTTGTAGCATGTGGGTTTCGGGCTTCAGAGCCCAGGGCTTTAGTTTGGCGGGGCGTTAGGATGGAGAGTTTTTGATGTAGCGCCCTGCAGTACAGCGCCGATTGTCGGCTTTCTAGGTGTTGAGTGTAAGCTCTGAGGATAGGGATCGAAGTCGTCTCGTCCTGGACAGGTTCCGAGGTCTTCCGTGCTTCCCATAAATCCTCAAGAGGCCTTACCGATTCTTCGTTGGCCCCTGCGCTTCCGGAACCCAAGCTACAGGCCTCACACACAAGAATCCTGCAACCTCGACCCGGACACCCTGCAAGACAATCCCGATTTTGAGTCGCTGAGCCCTGAGACGCCCGGAACTCCAAAATCCTCGGTCCTCGAAACCCGCTGGCACCTAAACCAAGCTCCTCTTCGACGGCATGGTCGCTCCACCACGGAAGCTCTTGGCCTGCCAGGGTTGGAGGACTGCAGGGCCGAAACCGTCAACAGAGTTTTGAACTCGTCGGTTTGGATGCGCGGGCCTGCGCCTCCCAGGGCCGAAATCGAATCTACGCAGTGCCGGAAGAGAGCAACCTCGGGTCAATGCCGGTCAAGGTCGACAAAGGGCATGGGCTTTGGGGGTTCAGGCGGTTTCAGTGTTTAAAGCTGTTGAGTCTTAGGGCTCAGGCAGTTAAGGCGATTCAGAGGGCTTTCAATACGTCGGACGCGCAGTTCGAGCCTGAGGCCGGAGCTGCTTTCGTTCAAGGCTTCTGTTTCTCGCTTTCTCTCGCTCTTTCTCCCTCTCTCCTTACATTTTGCTCTGACTTGTTTTCCATCTCTCAGTATCTTGCTCGCTCGCTCTTCTTTTTCTCGCTGTCTCTCCGTCTCTCCATCTCTCTGCCTCTCTCGGGCTGGGTCCGACATGTAGATGCAAGTTCAGGAACTATTCGCTCACAAAGGGATTCTCTCCAGAACAATGCCGAACACTTCGCAACAAAGAATAAAGCCAGGGCCACTCTCCAAGTAGGATTCCGAACAAGAAACTGGAGCAAGTCTCAGGTCGGCATGTCGGTCATAAATCAAAACGAACCCACACGCTGTGGCCCAGAGGCCTGGGCTCCCGGCACGCTCGGGCGCCGAGGAGCTTGCCCCGGCTGCTGCTTGCAGGGCCTTTCGAACTCAGAGGCTGCTTGCGTGGTGACACCGGTGAGGTTGTAGGATTCAGTGCTAAGAAAGCTGAAATTTTATGCCTGTTTAAGCGGATTCCAAAAATTGCAGAGCACTTTTCGACGATTTCGTGTGCTAGCGAATGACGGTACGATTAAAAACGACAGACATGACAACTACGTGGCTCGATGGTGATGCAAGAGGGTAGGGGGAGGGTGAATGATGGTGGTGGTGGTGGTGGTGCTGATGATGATGGTGGTGGTGATGATGGAGCGATGATGGTGGTGATGATGGTGATGATGGTGATGATGATGATGATGGTGATGATGACGGTGATGAAGATAGTGATGATGATGGTGATGATGATGATGATGATGATGATGGCTGGGCTCCTCTGTGGACCCCATTGAGTAAGGGCCCTCTTATTTCTGTTTGGAGGGACTGCCTAAGTTGGAAGCCATTGAAATGATATCATGCTTTTTTCAAGAAGCGAATGACCTGGTCCATGCGTTCAACGCCGCATGAACGGAAAACTGTGGAAGGATATCAGCATCCGCCCTAGCAAGCATGACAAACAGAAAAAAAGGGGACAGAACGAAACCCTCTCTTGTCTTCAGGGGTACCTATATCCGATGCGTGCGACGGGGTGCCCTTGGCGCCCGTCTTGTGCTGCAGGGGTACCCTACCCACAATGGGTCCACAGGGTTTTCGAGTCCCAAGGCTGTGAGAAATTTGTCTTGGGACTGGCGATGGTGGGTGCGACCAGGTGCGACCTTGCTTTTTTGAAGGTCTCACCTGGCTTGCCTGTGTGATGCTGAATGGCGCTAGACCCTGAATCGAAAGTGGGAAGAAAGCCACAAAAAAGCTGGGGGCATGTCTTAAAATGTAGGGTTCCCGAAAAGGGGATAAGGGTACCACACAAGAACCCGGAATGGTGATGATGCTGATGACGATGATGATGATGCTGGTTTAAAACGACGATACTAATGTTGATAGCGACGGCGATGATGATGCATAATCGCACTTACCGGCTGCTGTTGTACTTTAAGGACTGGGGACGCAAAGGAATTGAGTCCCCTTCTAGAGGTCGCAAAACAGCAGCTTGCGTCTAGTGTGTGCACGTGCTGGCGATGCTTCTGAGGCTTCCGGCATTCGCTGTCTGTAGAGATTTGCTCCCTTTATGGTTTGCGGGTCGCAGTTATCGGGCACAGCCTTCGTCCCAAGTCCAAAAACCCCAAACCTGGAGAATCCAGCATTCCTCATCTGCAAACCCTCCGACTCTAAACCCGAACACCCAAACCCCAAACCTTGAAGCCTCGTCCAAGCGAAAATTGCACGCCAACCGTACAACACCGAACACCTAAAACCGTACTGTACACCTTTCGGCCCTTCTTAGCTCATTACCCGAACGTGGACATAAAACAGCACATATAAATACGTATGTGTATGTGTGCGTGTATATATATACACATACGTATGTATGTGTACATCTATGTATGTATGCATGTAGGTACATTGGGTACATACGTGTACGTCTGTCTGTCTGGTCTAGTCTGGTCTGATCTGGTCTCGTCTGGTCTGGTCAGGTCACGTCAGGTCTGGTCTGGTCTGTACGTATGTGTGTGTGTGTGTATGTCTGCACACAATAAAATATGTTGTGCATATACATGTATATGGTCATACATATACAAGATACCTACCTACCTACCTACACATACACACACATACACACATACACACATACATACATACATACATACATACTTTGTTACACATATACATATAAACATATATGCACATATACACGTACACATTTAGAATAAGTACATACCTACAGATGAACATATATGCATATTTACAGATATACACATATACATATCTACATATACGCATATCTACATATATGCATATAAATATACATATGCATATACATATACACATCGTATACATACACACCTATATATGCATGTGCCTATATACGTATATATGCATATCCTTACACATACACATACACATATACATATACAATACATATACATATATACGTACACTCATACATGCATACATACCTACCTACATTCATACCTGCACGCATGCTTGCATACATACACACACACATATATATATATATATTCATATATATATATACACATATATATATATATACATGCATTAAAGTGTGTGTGTATATATATATATATATAATACGAGTATCACAGACCTCGCTGGCCACGGTACCGGCGCAGCCTCGGGAAGCTGGCCTTTGAAAACTTTGCGCTGATTAACAAGGTGTGGGTATGTTGCGGCTGTTCAGGCTTTTGGGGCTTGGGGGTTCAGGGTCTTTAGGGCCACCAAGATCCACAGAGGCTCGAGTTTACAGGCTTCGAGAGCTAAAGGTCGGACAAATAGCCGTCATAGCCCCTGCGACCATGAGCCTGCAGTTTACAACAGCAGCTACCCAAGTCCAGAATGCGAACTCTTCAACATGTTCTTCAGCCCAAGAGGCAAACACAGACGACTGGCCCGCAAGCCGCAACCCAGCCGTCCAACATGCAGACCGCGCATGGCGTGAATTGCGATAGAATGATGAGGATGTGTGCACCTCTCTCGATGTCGTTGAATGTGGACTGCTTCTGTATCACGAAGGAGTACTACAGAAGTGTTGAGAGCTTCTTCAGCTAGCCTCGGCTCAGATGTTGGATATGTTTGTTCTAGTTCCGCGTGGAGGGACCCCAAACTTCTGGAACCCTGTGCTCTCCGCAAGTTTCAGTTTCTGTGTCGCTTCGGTGTGGGATTGAAAGTTTAACAAGATCGGCTCTGGAGCAGCTTCCACGGTACGCAAGCCACAAGAAGACACCATACTCTTCAAATTCCCATGCTTCCCTTCCATAAAATTACACCTGAACATGCCCAAAACAATTATGCTAACCACGGCTTATCTGTAGCTATGCCTTGAAATGTCGCGTCTATGGGCCGAACTTTCGATTCCAGGTTACACCTCAAAAAGGCAGTGGGGCGGAGGTATTCATGCCCGAAAACCCGGCGACAAAACCACGCGCTTCTGCATTCTCTTCAGCCCGAGAATGCATCTTCTAGACCTAAACCGTGACCCATGTTTGCGTGTGCGTGTGTGCATGTGTACGTGTGTGCATGTGTATGTGTGTGCATGTGTGCGTGTGTGAGTGTGTGCATGGGTGCGTGGGTGCGTGGGTGCGTGTTGTGTGCGTGTGTGCGTGTGTGCGTGTGTGCGTGTGTGGGTGTGTGGGTGTGTGGGTGTGTGTGTGTGTGTCTGTTTCTCGCTCTCTCTTCTCTCTCTCGCACTCTCTCTCTCTCTCTCTGTATATATATATATGTACACATATACATAAATACATATAGATGCTAAAAGTCTGAAAACTCAGACAAGAATCCCTAGATGTAACACTGAGAGCCGTCTAGCATAGAATAGTGAAAGACGGACTCCACAAGCATTAGCCCAAAACCCTCCCGTCCAATCCTGCGGCTTAAACATAAGTCCTGAACTAATCCCAAAACCAACGCACCAAACAAGAACGCAGTCCATACCCTCTGAATCATCATTGGAGCAGAGAAGCAGTTGCTAACAAATACCCAGCATTTGATCAAGGAAGCTTCAACCTCCAGGCGATGTTACTGTCGGACTGCTGAGGTGTTAGTACTCATGCTAGCGGCACAATCATGAATGTAGAAATTTCTGTGTTGTAGTACCTCATGTTAAAGTCCCCATTAGCTGCAGCCCGCTTCTGATTTGAACTTTCTGGCTTCCCCTACGCCTTGAAGGGGCACCAACGCCGAAATACCGCCGGATTCTTTCGTCACGGACTGATATCTGCCTTAGCATTTTCGAAGGAAGTGCAGAAGCCCGAGCCTGCGGAAACATGTCCCATTGCAGATGGGCCGGGGTTTCCTGCATGAATCAAGCCCTCCGGAGCCTAAGCGCCTATCTTAACCTTAGCCTGGAGCCTAAGAGCCTAACTGCCGCCGTTGAACCTGATGACCAGAGAGCCCCCAAACGCAAACGCAAGACAGATCCGTCGAGCTCCCAGGATCGGGGAAAACAACTGGGTTAAGGGGAGGGGTTTTAGATGCTGCCATGCATGGCTTCCCAAATCGATGCAAATTCCACCATTTAGCAACCGCAAAGAGGGCATGGTACACGTCCACCTGCTTGCGCAGCGTTCCTTGAAGTCTAAGATGTTTGCTGCCACATTTGTTTGATCCCTGATCTTCCCCTCAATGCTCTAGGGGCTTATGAGTTGCTCGCCCTATGCACTATGCAAGCTCGAAGGTAGCTTGACACAGCCAGGCCTTGAGCAGAAAAGGCCGGCACTTCAGGGACACAGAACACCCCACGCGTCGCGCCTCAACCCTGCCCAAGCCCTGCACTGCGCTGCACCGCACCCTGACGGCCCTGACCCCTTTGCTCTTTGCAGAATGCAGTTACTTGGGCCTGGAGTGACTCCAGTAACCCAAGCGGAAGGCTCTCAACAGCCGAAACCCACGGAAATACAAGAGCCTTGGGACAGCAGCAACTGTCAACTGCTGAAATGCACTCCCGGCTTCGGGAGTTTCATTGCCGTCAATCCGGGGTGGGGTGCAACTGAATCTGTTTTCGGGATTCGCGCTACGAGGGTCACTGGGTGAAGTCAGGGCTTGCAGCAACGTTGACAGGAGCTGGACGGCATTCAAGCGCCCGCTATTGCGGGACCGCATGTGCAGGAGCATTTGGGAACGTCGCATTGCAATGCCGGCCTGTGACGTCTAAACCGTGTATTGCCATTCTTTGCGGGTTTTGTTAGTCCTGAAGACGGCTTTGGGTTCTCTCGGTAGGCCATAAACCGTCTGAATCCCCATGGCTGCAGCGGAACTCCAGCAAAACTGTTGTTTAGGGTTCGGGGATTCAAAGCTTAGAGTTTGGGAGTTGCGGGCTTTTACTGCCAGATTGATCAATGACGCAGGGAGTTCGGATTCGACACCCTAAATATTCGAAAATCCTCTGAGAGAACCTAAGCGGGGTTTCGGGTGAAAGGCTGTTACCAGCGGTGCCCTTTTCTCAAAGCCGAGCTCACACCCGTTTAGGCTTTGGTTGAAGCTGAGGGTATAGGGCATTTGGTGGAGAGCTTGAGGTTTGGTTCGTTTGCGTTGGGGGCTGGTTGTAATGTGTTTCGACGCAGCTTCCCAAGTGCTCGTAGCTAAGATTAAACTGCCTCGCCACAATCACGAGAACGGGCACTCAGAGAAAGAGACCACATTCATTTGGGGTGTCCGACGTCCGGAGCTGTGAACTTGTTAGCTGGACCCCCGGAATTCGAACTCAGCAACTCTAGTTCCAATCCGGGCCTCATGCGCCTTTAGGAATGTAAGACCTAGGGCCTGGGTTAGCATATTGCAGCAAAAGATTCTCACGCGAGCTAGGATTTTGACTCTGCGCCGCGCGTCGGAGATGTAAGGGGTATTCAGCCTTCTCTGATAGACGGAAACAAACTTCTTGCTGCGAGCTATGCCCTTGCTGTTCCATCAGGTTGCCAGTCTTTGTCGTAGGTCCAACCATAACCAGAACTGTCCAGAATTATTCTTTGCACTGCATGAGCCCTGCCACTTGGGAGATTCCAGAGGGCCCCTTCGTCGCGCAATCGTTTCGAACCTTGAGAAACGAAGGCGAATCGTGTATCTTATCTCTAGGCTGGGTGAAACGGGGGACGCTCGGCACACACTCGCACGCTTGGCGATTCATGAGCAAGACGTGTAGTAAAGGTTCGGCTAAACCGGCTAAACCCGAAATTCTACGCCCTCAACACGGCTGAACCTTGACACCCTAAAACCCTACGTCCTAAAACTTTAAGTCCCTAAACCCCTAAGCCCCTAAACCCTAAGCGTCTCTAAAGCTTAAACTTACATCCTGAACTCTCAGTTTAGGGCAAAGTTTAGAGTTCTACCAAAGTGCATTGACGTTGTGCGGTCAGGCAGCGCGATCTGCACCCTTAAGAAAAACCGCGAAGGCCTCAGACGGAGAACGGGAACTACATGATGTCGTCCCGTACATCAGGAACGCTTACGAGGTCGCTACTAAAAGCTTTGAGGATTTTGCACACGCCGTGTTTAGGCTTATGGCTGCGATCGAGTTGGGTCTAGGCCTGGCCCCTACCTCCACGAAAACAACATGACGAAGCCTTCAGTGTGCCAAGGAATTGAATCGGGTAGTAAATCTAGGCCCTGGTGATACAATAAACTAGTCGGATTCCCACCATGACCCGTTCAGGCCAATAATTCGAGGTCCAGGGCTTAGTCGATAGTATTTAGGGCATGAACAACCTTACATACTCAGAGCCAGGATACAAAAGCTGCCAGGGCCGAAGCTCAAGATGGAAATTGAGGCGATAGTCTTAGCCCCAAACGCATCTTGCTAAATCAGGTTTTGGTGAACCGTTAGTTTCCTGGTTTGGTATTTCACGGAACAGCAATGCGGACAGGGATCAAGATCGCAACAGTCATGATTTGTCATGATAGCTGTGCCGACAGTAGCCGCAGTGAGCAGGCATAGCAGCGGGAGGTAATAGTAGTAGGTGGCATAAATACTACCGATGACCACTACGCAGATTAAAGCCTTCCTCCTGCGCCCAGCTTCGAAACCGGCACCGGCGGCTCAGAGCCTTCTCCAAGCCTTGGCAGCAGACTCTCGTTTCCTAATGGGGAGTTGAGTTATCTTGTGATCTAGGCCCTAGGCTTTGAGTCTAGGGTGTCAGATTACGTGTTTTCCCTTTAGCTTTGGGCGGGAGCGATGGAGCTTTGGGAACAGAGAGGGAATGTTTAGGGACTATAGGGTTTGGAAACAGCTGTAGCTTTGTTATCTGGTTTCAACGCTCGTGGACCTAAGAGGCTGAAACGGTGGCTTCTGGCAGAAGAATATGATGGTGAAGGGCTGGTGGTAGTGCTGGTGTTGATGCTGGTGCTGGTGCTGCTGCTCATGCTGGTGATGGTGCTGGTGCTGGTGATGCTGTCACTACTGAGCTACTGCTGCTGACGGGCATGTTGTTTTGTTCATGATCAACGATGGCGACAACGACATCTCGGTGGCGAGGGCGGTTCGGGTCAATGTTAGTTGCCTACTTGCTGACATTGCCAACCTGCCAAGGCTTCGAGATTGCTTCCCCGACAAGCACCTGTACCGGAACAGCCTGGCATGCCATCTCAACCTGCCCCTCGGTCATGGGCTCAGCCCTTTAGATGGACCTGGAGAGACCCATCTCCCCGTTGCTGCGCTAGTAAACGACATAAACACGAGACCAAGAGCTGTGCATCATGTGTCTTTGATGTGGACAAGCCCTGGCCACTTATCTCATACCGCAAACCCTACTCAAATACAAAAACTCTGGAGGCATCGCCCGGCAAAACCACCCGAAACAAGATCTGTCTTCCTCGTGTTCCCTTCAAGAGCTTTTCTGCGCGGGCGAGAAGTTGACGACGAGGCGGATTCGACCACGGTTTTCGCAGTTGGCCTGCATCATGGCATGCTTGTACGTGGGTGCGTGTGTATATATACATATATACATACACACATAAAGATAGATAGATAGACAGATAAATAGATAGATATAGATAGATATAGATAGATATAGATAGATATAGATAGATATAGATAGATATAGATAGATAGGTATATGTGCATAATACATATAGAAATATAAAAACATATATATATATATATACATATCGGAATATGATCATATATATATCGGTACATATTTATATGTATTAATATATATATACATATATATATGAACACATATTAATACATATTACTTGATATATATATATATAGATATATGTGTATATATATACATATATATATTTATGTATTTACATTTATTTGTAGATATTATTATATACAGATTATTATATATACATATTGATATGTATATATATATATATTAAGTATTGTATACATATATATATATATTATATACATACATATATAGATAGATAGGTAGATAGGCAGATATGCATATACATATATATATATATATGTACATATATTATATATATAGTTGTAAAAACAGATATAAATATATATATATACACGCATGTGCATATACATATGCATATATGTATATAACGATACGTGGAATACTATGTTGTTTATACATGCGCGCACATTCAATGCAGATACTTACAAGCTTAGGAGCCTAGACTAGTTGCATAACAAAATGTGTCTGTACATGTACGTATGTATGTATGTATTGCAGGAACGAATGAGTGAATGAATGAATGAATGAAAATAGTAATGAATGAATGTAGGTAGGTATAGGTAGGTGGGTAGGTGGGTAGGTAGGCAGGTATTAGTATGCGATTAGATTTCCTTGTCTGTACCATATCGTTAAGTGCCACCCTACACGGCGGTTCACCGCTACGACACGGTCCTGTGCCAGACAGAGGTTTTACAGGGTTTTGTGGGACAGGGCTTTTTTGTCTTTTCTCAAACAGGATTTTTTGCTCAGGGATTTCTGCTAGGCCGGGTTTGTGCGAGTTCTCATTTTCAACGGCTCGGCGTGGCCTGGTTTGGCTTGGTGTGGCTCGGCTTGGTTCGGATCATGTGGTGCCAAAACCCTCTGGAAGGCACTTAAAAACCACCATAGCCGAGCGAAAAGTTCTTGCGCAGACAAATGCGTGCCCAGAAATGTGCAAACATTGGCGTGCATGCAGGGCGGCGCCGACATACGCAGGGAGGTATCTATACAAGGTTCTGCAGGATCTATATTAAAACTACACTTCAGCCGTGCGGGTTCTGCGGTTAGGGTCGTTTGGGGCCCAGGGTTTCGTTCGGAGTTGCAGATGGATGTTATACATAAGCTATGAAGTCATATCTTCGGGGGTCTCAAGAAGGTTAATGCCTCTCAGCTCTGGCATCGGCATTCGCGAAAGAGTGGTCTTCGTGAAATCATGACTGAAACCAAGGGAAAGGGAATTGATATGCCTAATCCACCCGGCCAGCTCCATCCACAATCAAAGGCAATCCAGAAACCGTGAAGCTCTAAGGCCCTAATTTTTAATCCCTCGACCCCAAAATCCTAAAGTCCTAAAACCCTGGAGCTCCCAGTCCCCAAAGGCCAAACCCTGAAGCTCTGAAGCCTCGGCAGGGATTCCCATCTCTTCCAGCAGCTTGTACGCCATCTGCTGGATCCGGGAACCTTGCCCTGGCGAGGGCTCTGAGGCCCTGGGGATCAATCTTGTCTCTGTGTGCTTGTTTTCTTGGTTGGTGTGGTCTTGTATGGTATGATGGTGCTTGTATGGCAAAGGATCGCGGTCTATATTCGCTTGCAGAGTTTATCAGCATTCTCCAGACTCAGGACTCGAGTCTTCGCTGTGCTTGCCTGCCCGGTTGTTTCCGGAAGGATCCTTCCCGGACCAGAGCTCAAAGCTGAAGCTTAAGTGATGCACTACAATGCTATGAAGCCCTTTGAGACTCGATCGATAACCCAACACATCCGTAATTCAAACCATACAGGCCCCAGGCCGCTTCTGCAGTCCAGTAAAGAAACCCCGAAGCAATGCCCAACAAGCCCCCACACCCGAGCCCTCAAACTAGGTCGAGAGCCCAGAGAAGAATCGTGGAATCCAATTTGCCGGGATGCCATCCGGTCGGGAGCGTCCCCAGCCGGTCACGATGATGCACTCCTATACTTGAGGATCAGGATTCCGGAGTTATGGATGTGCTTGGCGTCCTTCTTTTGTTTGGGACGTTTCTGGAATGCTCCACGGAGCGCAGAACTTTCGGCTGTCTTGAGATTGCCTGTAGTCCCCAAACAAGCAGTCTTCGAGTCTTCAAGGAGCAGAAGATCCTAGCACTTCCTGCCCTCAAACCCCAAAGCCCGAAGCACCCACGCACAACCTCGGCATTTCCCTTCACCTACAAGATCTGTCAAGCTCGGCCGCATGCGCGGAGTTTTACAGAAATTAGGGGTCGCCACTCCAGTCTATGTCAGACAAAAGGAAGTCCTGGTTTGAGACCGCAAGCTTTTGCAGCCTCTCACAGCACAGCCGTGCAATGCGCGAAACTACGCATGCTTTGCTCTGCGCACGTCTCGTGGTTTCTCAGGTTCGTGTCCCTTGAGACCTCCTGAAGGCTATGCTGGATGACAGGAGGCAGCTGAGATGAGTAACCTAAAGATTTGGCGCCAGAACCCTCAAAAAGTCCCACAGTATTACCCAGCGACCCACCCCAAAGCCCAAACTAAGGGCCCTTTGACCACCCCAGAAGTATCGGTCGTAAAATCAGGTAGATTTTTTTAAACAAAGTAGGCATGGAGAATCACGTAGATGCAATCCCAAGCATGAAGACAAAGCCGTCGTGGCGTCCGGCGCATTTGGAAGCTACACATCGTGCATCAGCCAATTGCGACTCAGCTGAGCAAACCCGAGACAGAAGCTGCGCGCCAGCATGTAGGAAAGGGGAAACGCTAGGCCTCTAAGCCTCCGCTGCAGCTCTCGACGATTCCACCTTTTGCACCTCGCGCTCCTGCTGACGCCGTTTGAACAAGCCCACCGAACTGACAATCCCAAGTCCCGAAGCTAGAACAGAATCCCACAAGCCGAAGAGACACCTCTGAACCCATGAGGCCCTGCACCTTCAACCTTACAGCTAGAATCCCACCAAAATCCTAGATTATAGTTCGGACCTCCACAGCCACCCGAATCCCACTTCCGAATGCCCCTGTGCTCTCATACTCGTGTTGAAAAGACCCTGGAACCCGAGGAACAACAAACAAAAGAACAAACAAGGCATGCCTCTGCAGCCACCAGCGCACAGCCGCCGCGGCTGCTCCAACGGAGAGCCCGTGGAGGTCCAAGGTGCGACAGCCCTGGCTATCATGAAGTAAGTCGGGAGGCTTTCATAATGAAGCTGGGCTTTGCACAATTATTCATTCAGCCCCTCTTAGATTAGCAAAGGCTTCAGGAGAGTTGGAAAGTGGGATACAGTGCTATCGGTCTCAGAACATGAAGCGTCGGGTCAGGTTCCAAAGGTGCTGGGCTTCAGAGAAGGTCTCAGAACCTTGTAACATGCCACCTGGGATCGCAAAATCCACAAGTATGAACCCTTGGAAACCAATCTCGTAAGGGCAGCCCAGGTGTTCGTCTCGCCTGTGCCATCTCGGCAAACTGCGGAAAAATCTGGCGGTCGACTGCCTGTGGGTTTCAGGGTTCAGCCAGGGCTCAGGTTTGCAGGCGTGGAAGGGGTTGCATATGTTGAAGGCTGGTGCGGTGAGATGTGATGTGGTGGTCCAACGCCTGCACTTTTCTACCAGCTGTCGTCTCAACCAAGAGTTGAAGATGCAGTTGAGCGGCCGACCGAAATCCCAACCACCGAAGCCCCTAAGATACTTATGCCGCATACGATCGTGTACCCCCAAAATCCCTGAACCCCATCTCCGACCTCTTGGAACAATGCCTGCCCGAGGTCATTGCTCGGAATGCCATTCAGTGCTCCGCAGTACGCCCAATGAGCATGCCGACCTGGCTAGGGTTCGTATGGCTGAAGGTTGGCCGAGGGTCCATATACAGGGCTTTTGGGGTTTTGCTGGCGAAATATGTAGGCCTGAAAAGTTGGGTTCTGGTGCATGCTACACGAACATGCACAGGGACTCATTAGCCAGGACAGAGTGTGCAAGTCCTGCACGAAACCAATGTTTTGGAACCAGCCAAGCCAGGCGACGCAGAACTGAAGATTGGAAACTCTGAAAGTAGAAACTCTCTTCAGGACGTTTCGGGATTGAAAGGTTTCAGCCCGAAGGGCTTTACAATACTATGCTCAATCGTGGGTTTCGGCTACTAATGATGGCCTCAATAAGGCATCGTCTTGACCCATGCGAAATGTATTTCTGAGAACGAGGTGGATGTCCCACCAGACAATAAACCCTAAACACGCAAGTCCAAAACTGACCTTGATGCATCGAAACGATCTAAAAACAAGAGGCATCGGGCCAAACACCCACATCCTGCAGATCGCTGACAGCTCGAACGCTCGACCAAGAAACCAATAGTGCCCGAACTTGACGAAGGGACATTAGAGCTTCAGTTCAAGCCCAGCATCGAGCATTTATCTCACTAGCAGCACTGCGCAGACTTAAGCCTGGAACTGGAACAATTGTGTTTGCTATGGGCTGCATGCCGTGTGACTTAGGTAAACACACTAGGTCAGTCAAGTCTGTGTTACTCTCCCTGAAACCAACATCACAACAAAAGCCCCAAAAGCCAACGGCCCTGTAGCCTCAAGCGAAGCCTGGACTTCAAGGTATAGAGACAGCATGGCCTTTTAATTCTGACAAGTCGAGCTTCGCCATCTCAGACAGGAGCCATACTGCCTTCTGTTGAAGTTTCGAACTGTAGGAATGGGGGCGGCACAGGGCTTAGCCATCTAGAGTCCGCGACTTCGGGCTGCAGGTAAAGGGTTTGGGTAAGGACGACAGGATGGGAGGGAAGGTCTTGTGATTGCCAGGGTCACAGGAAAGGTCTTGCCAGTAGGAGTACGGGTGAGTGGAAGTGGGAGTGGGAGTCGAAGTGGCAGTGGGAGCAGGAGCACAAGTCGGAGTAGGAGTAGGAGGGGGGTAGTAGTGGTGGTGGTGGTGGTGGTGGTCGTAGTAGTGATAGTTCAAGTGCTAGTACCAGTGATGGTAGAAGTAGTAGTAGTAGTTGTTGTTGTTGTTGTAGCAGTAGCAGTAGCAGTAGCAGTGGCAGTAGAAGTAGTAGTCGTCGTCGTCGTAGTGGTAGCAGTAGTAGTAGTAGTAGTAGTAGTAATAGTAGTAGTAGTAGTAGTAGTAGTAGTAGTAGTAGAAGTAGTAGTAGTGGTAGTGGTAGTGGTAGTGGTAGTGGTAGTGGTAGTGGTAGTGGTAGTGGTAGTGGTAGTGGTAGTGGTAGTAGTGGTAGTAGTGGTGGCAGTAGTAGTAGTAGTAGTACGAGTA
>BGNK01000041.1:368822-457778 GCA_003297005.1 Symbiodinium sp. clade A Y106 | reverse complement strand
TTTGTCTTTAATTTGTCTTTATTTGTCTTTATTTGTCAAAATTTGCCGATCCTGTCGAACAAGCCCTGTAGATCTAATCCCTGTTGTTCTGGTTCGGTGCAAACGGTCAATGATTAAGTTAAGAATCCCTTTGCAGACCCCATTTCCCAAACCCCTAAAAACCCTGTCACAATCCCCTACACCTTCAACGCAACCCTGAAACCTGTTTAAACCCTCAGCCCTACCTCTACCTACCAAACCCTACTTTTTGTAGGGTCTTATTGTAAACCCTAATCTGGAAATTATAGGGAGCCTACAAAAAAAAGCAGGCTTTGGTAGATTAAGGTACACCCCCAGGCCGAACCCTAAACCCTAAAACCCTAGACCCCTAAACCCTAAAGCCTAAATATCATCCCAAAAGCTATAAGCCATAAACATCCATAAACCCTGAACCCCTAAACCCTAAACCCCTAAACCCTAAACCCCTAAACCCCTAAACCCTAAACCCCTAAACCCTAAACCCTAAACCCCTAAACCTAAACCCTAAACCCCTAAACCCCTAACCCTAAACCCTCATTCTAAAGGCGCTATGCCATACTGGAAAGGCCCGGACTCCACTGAGCTGCACTTTGCAGTTTGTCCCCGGCACTCCTCCCGCCTCGGACTTTCAAGTAACCAGGGAGAAAAAAATATAAACTTGTATTTCATAAGGGTTCCTTTAAGAAAAAGCATTAAAGTATGGTACTCCAAAGCCCAGTTATAGGGCTCATAGGCTCTATAGGGTTTCTCTCGGGTTTGTAAGAGAAGAGTGGAGAGGGCCTATAGGGCTTGTAGGTTTCATAGGCTTTCTCCAGGGTTTATAGGAGCTTAGAGGGCTTATAGGGCTTATCGGGTTTATCGCTGTTTGGAGTTTGAGGGGGTTCTAGGGCTAAGCGGTACTTCGAGTTTTGAGGTTTATGGGGTCTTAGGGTTTTGGGGGATCGCCCGTTCTTTTCCAGGGCCGTATAGGGTTGGTACGGGGCTGGATCAGGGCTCCATAAGATTTCACGTGATTCTTTAAAAGGATGAAGGAAATCTATGGAAGGCACCTAAGCCCGCCAACGCAGAAGAGAATCACCGACCGAGCCGGCTAGGGGGGCTGAAGCCTTTGGTATACCGGGTACCAAGGATAGGATAGGGTTTAGGGTTTAGGGTTTAGGGCTTGCAGCCAGCAAGTACAGCTGCATTGGTGAGCTTCTAAGTGTCTAGCGTCTGATCCACACTCACGCATAGCTCAGCGACCCATAACAAAGAGCTAATCACCCTACACTAGCTCCACGATGGCTCCACTGTAAACCATAACTCCTGAAAGGTGAATACAGAACCCCAAAACTGCTGCAGCCCCAAATACACCCTGCAACCCCAAGCCTATTTCTGATCAGTATATCAAACCTGCACATATTCATGCCCCAAACCGCTTAGACTAACCTTTGCGGAAACCCCTATGGTGGCCTTATGGTACCACTTCTGGCAATCCTTACAAGAACCCTCGTAGTAACCACTGCAAATACTTTAATTAACCCGTTGCCCCTACAGCCACCCGGAAGACCCCGTAGAAACCCTTAACTCTACAGGAAGCCCCTAAAGCTAGACCCCATGATACTAAGCCCCTGAATCCTATACTACGTAAGCCCCAAGACCCTGGCGATACAAGGCTTGAGTTTGGAGGCGTCTGTAATGTGTTGCATAAGGGTGCTTCATAGGGCCTGGTCGGCGAAGTTTTCAGAAGGTTCAGGGTTTAGGGCTTTCAGCGTGTCCAGCAAGTGCTGTAGAAAAGGAAGCTGTTATCAGGGTGAGCCTGCGGAAAGCTCTTCTGAAATGAAGCGTGCACTTGCCATGGGCTCCGTTTTTGCACCCCTGGGGGGTCGAAGCTGCCAACTGACGCGGTCCGTTGATGCCGGCTGCCGCTGCTCAACGACATCCGCTGTCTGCTTCGCGGCCACACCTGGACTTGGACAGAGAGAAGCTTCACGTCCTGCGCAAACAGGGATGTGGTCGGAACCGTGTCGCTTCTCGTTCTGTCGTGGTCTTACCATGTCCTCCACGACCTGGACACATGTGACAAATAGCCGCATCTGGCAGGTGAGTGGTATGTACATGCACCGAAAAGTGCAGTAAATGGAATAACCGCATCTGCGAGAACTTGTCGAAATTCCGATGAGCGACGCAAGCGAACCAAACTGCAACACGCGAAGTGCGAGGATGCAAGGAGCATTGCGCCGTTTGGGACTCTCGCGTGTGAATAAGTTGCAGCCTATGGCTTGCTGCTCGTGGTCCCCAGCTGCTTGTTTCTATATGTCTCCCACTATCCACCTGTCAGCCTTCCTACTACTATCTGTCTGCAATTAAAAATGTAGTCTATTGTGATTCAAACAAACACGGAACGGCCGAGTATTGAAGCTCCTGAAGCCCCACACGTTAAACCCTAGGCCTGAAGGTCTTAATGTGCAGTGTAAATCCTAAAGCGGCCATCAACTTGAAAACCCAGAAACCCAAAGTCAAAACTCCTACACCAAAGCCCTTAACACCCATCGAAGAGAACTGAGCAAGCTTGGATTGATCCCAAATCCCACATGTTGAGACGTGAGCGAAGCAACGGTGTCGCTTGCTGCGCATCACATCCACCTTCAAGGCTTTCCTAGAACCTCTCAAAGTACCCATGGACAGATCCCTTGTGGCACGAGGTGTCATGGAGGCTAGTTCGAGGTGTATGGTGAAGGGTCGTGATCGTTCTTTCCGGGAGGACATGGGGCGTCAGAAGATGCTGAGGATTTCTTTCGGGTGGGGAGTTTTAGGGCTCCGGAGCACGTCCCCGTAAATCACGGCCTATTGAAATGTTTACGGATTTTGATCCTCTAAATCCCAAGCCGGTTTTGAGCTAGAACGGCTTGAGGTTTGTCGCTCTGATAAGGGGTTCGGGCTCTAAGAAGGCGTGCATAAGATGCACTGCATCCTACTCGTCCACTGTTCAGAGTGCGGGCTTTACGTGAATATGTGTATGTATGTGTGTATGTGCGTAGGTAGGTAGGTAGGTACGTAGGTAACGAAGTCGAGGTGCACCTCGGGGTTGTCACGTCTAGTAGTGCCTGTGGCGCCGTTGGGTTTGCAGCTGGCCTGGAGCACGTTTTGGATCATGTCCATGACCTTCGCTGGTCGCCACCACTGCTGCATGTGTTGGNCGTTGGGTTTGCAGCTGGCCTGGAGCACGTTTTGGATCATGTCCATGACCTTCGCTGGTCGCCACCACTGCTGCATGTGTTGGGATAGCGTGCTCCAGATCATTCGAGTGATCCGGTCGTTTGTCCGGAGCTGATTCAGTAACCGGCTGCCAGCTGGTGGAGTGTGGAGACCACGAACTCCAGGATTGCCAGGTCGGCCACGACTCAGAGCCGTAGCTGTGAGCCCACCACGGCAATTCCGCCTCAGTGGTCTTCTGGGCTGCTTCCTGCTGCTCTCGCGCACGGGCTTTCGCTGCAGCCTCTTCCCTGAGCAGCAACAAGTTGCCAGTTGGTGGCTCCTGCGTCCCTCTCAGCCTTGTAGGAAGTCGGCGCGCCGATCGGCTTTGGGAGCTCGGGCTCGGCATGCTTGTTTGCCATCCAGGTATGAGACAAGAATTAGTGGTGCATATTTTACATATGCGACTCGGGCAGTCAATGAGATTAGTTCTGCAAAGCAAGGGTGAGGGGTTGAAGTGCCGAAGGAATGTTGTAAGAGGTAGGTAGGGCAACTGAGGGCTGGCGGCTGCGACGCGTTGCTACTTGACCCTTCCGCTCCCCTTCTGGACAAGTAACAAAGTCCTAGGGCTCTAATATGAGCAGTATGAGGGCCGTAATGATGAAAAATATGGTTGGTGAGGTATTTACAATAACGAACCCGAAGAAAAAATGCTGGAAAACGTTGAGGCTTCTTCCTGAAGAGGGCGCGGTACCTTCTCCTGAGGACCCTGGGTTTGGAGGTTTACGGTTTAGGGTAAGTAAGGCTCGTTTATGCACCTAAAACACGGTTGGTTTTGGGATGAGGCTCCTGAGCCTTCCAAACACAACCTTCTGAGCTCTAAAACTTCAACGCGAAATCCCACCACTTATAACAATCAATCTTTCAAACTCAGACCACAATGGAGGGCTCTGAAAAATACGAAGGGTGCGGGTAGAATGTAGTACATAGAGAAGGTCTACATATCCGCAACTATGCACCCTATCCCCTAAGAACCACCCAAAACGCCCATTCTTTTCAGGTCCCCCCGGAGGGGCTCCCTATTGCAATACCCTTCAAAGGGACCCCAGGGCCCTGAGGTACTCCTATCCCGTAAACCCCTGAAGCCCTGATAAACCCGAAAGCCCGAAACCCGACCCCCTAAACCCAAAAACCCTGAAAAACCTAACACCCTACAACTCCAAACCCCAAAACCCCTAAACCCAAAACCCTCAAAAACCTAACACCCTACAACTCCAAACCCCCAAACCCCTAAACCCAAAGCCCTAACCATGAACCCTAACACCCTGTAGAAGCAAGTTGCCCGGTGCCCCTAGACCCTAAGCTCTAAACCCCTTAAACCCCCAAAGCCACAGGGACCTCGCTGTAGCCCAGGGCGCCGTAGACAGCCAGGGAGGAGATCTCCGCTGGCCTAGTTTCGGCGACTCTCCAGCCAGAGGGCCCATATACACTACCACTATGGATTTAGGTCCCCAAAGCCATAATGGGGATGGTCTTTTGGGACCTAAACCCTAAACCCTAAACCCCTAAACCCTAAACCCTAATTCCATGATGGTCGTGTATAGGGACCCTCTCTGTAATAGGGTTCCTTAAGGGCCCCTTTAAAGGGTATTGTACAATAGTCTTCGGTAGGGTCCCTAAAGGGTGTTTTACAATAGGCTTTCTTAAGGGTCCATTTAAAGGGTATTGTAATGGAGTTCCTTTAAGGGTCCCTGTAAACGGTACTATAATAATCAGGGAACGCTTACAGGAGGGTTTAGGGTTTAGGGTACTGGGAGAGGGTTCTTGTAAGGAATGTAAGTTAAGTCACTATTAGAAGGAAGCACATTATTTACCATAGACCATAGATCCCTCCTGTGGTAACTTCATTGAAATGAAAATCCTAAGCAAGAGCCTTGAAATTTCTCTGGCACAGGGAACCCATAAGGGTAATATAATCGGCTTCCTGGGTTTAGGGTTTAGGGTTTAGAGTTTAGGGTTTAGGGTTTAGAGTTTAGGGTTTTGGGTTTAGAGTTGAAACCCCCCTTTGATGGATGCTGCAGTGGGGAACCCTGCAAGACCTTAAAGGATTAGGGTTTGGGGTTTAGGTATTAGAGTTTAGGGTAAAGGGAACGCTTAAAGGGAGCCCCGAAAGAACCCTCACCTTTAGGACTATACGGGAAGCAATGGGAAGATAACACACCAACCCGGTATAAAGGGCTACTCTTAGACTAATCTCTGGCATTCTGTGAGGTGTTCGGGGCGTCGGGTCTAGCCCTATGGGTCCGTGTACCCATATAGAGATACATGGGGCCCAACGTACTTAAATAGGGTCTCCATTAAGTATATACTATGTGAGTGCATGGACCCTTAGGGTAGGGTATGAGCCTGAAGGTTTATAGGTTTTTACGAGGGTTTAGGGAATAGGGTTCATGCTAGGGTTTCTACAAAGGTTTGAAGGCTTACGGTTTCTAGTGGGTTCTATGAGAGCTTAAGGCTAAGAAGGGCTGCAAGGAAATCTTGCAGGGCGCAAGAGTCGAATAAACGCCGACAACAAACCATTACAGGCCCCATGTCAATGTAGACCATGCAGGTAAGAAATGGCGAAACAAGCTTCACATTTGCATGCTCAAGACCATGCCAAACAGTGAGCAAAACCAGACATATCGAAGCCCCTATAGCCCCCATGTAAACCCTGTTATAGAACCCTTCTCAGTATCTGGCACGATGTAGCCGCCGGCTTGCCAAGCCAAACCGTCCTTTGTCCGGGCTCTCGGCTGGGTTGTGGGGTAGTGGTTGAGAGGTGATTTCTGTCAGGATGTCTCATAGTTCATATCCATGGGCTCCCAGTGTAGTTCCTGTTTGGGGGAATACCTCATGCAATCCTAAAAACAAACAACAAAAAGACTACTGTGGAGCCTCTAGGTAAGGGTGCGTAAGGAGTTGAAGGCTTTCGAGTCTTAGAGGCGATTTAAGCCCAGGGGTTTCTGCAGTTTGGGGCTGTGGCTATTTAGGTCGCCGGCCCAGGGGGGGCTTAAGGCTTCAAGAAAGTTTGGGTTTAGGGTTTAGGGTTTAGGTTTGGGGGATTAAGGCTCAGGCTTTTAGTGCCAAGGGCTTTAGCTTTAGGGTTTAGAGGTGGGGGTTGCAGCAGAGCCTGTCGGACTGTCTTGGGTTTGCCGTGGTCCTGTTTGAAGGTTCTATCTAAGGGCACTGCCTCTTTGTTAAGCTCCTTGTGGGTTCTTTAGGTTGGCACTTCTGGACCTATGAATCTATGGTGCATGTGACGGAGGCAAGAACGGCCTTGGAGCGGGGGATTTAAATCCAATCAAGAGGCATGATGACGTAGGGTTTGACTGGGTGGCTACTGTCTTGATTCCGTCTCGTCTCCCAGGTGATAATCACTTCGCGATATTCCACTACGAATACGTTCTGGGTCTTTGTTGCTGCACTGATGCTGAGCCTCATGCCAAGACGCCAACAATCTGCTACCCCTAAAGCCCCGAAACCTACAGCTAAACCGTATTAACCCTGAAATAATGGATAACCCTAAACCCTGAAGCAGCAACCCGAAACCCGATCATGTCTTAAGCACAGACAGTGCTGCACAAGCCAGGCAGGTGTGGATTGAAGATTTCCACTGCGCAGGCGCAACTTTACACAACCGGCCGGAACCTTAGCAAGAACACACACACATGCCTTAAAGTACCTTCTTTAGCGACTACTTTATAAGGCCTAAGTCTATACTATGTGGGTGCATAGAGCCGTAGAGCATGTGGTTTTTGTGAAGACAGACCTTTTCAAAGCCGAGAGCCAGACTGCGTAGCAGATCTTGTAGACACCGCCCAGGCGAAAAGTGCCACGCCTTTGCATATATAGTTGTGCAGTATCTGAGGGAAACTAAAGGTTGGGGGGTATAATATGGGGTTAGAATACCTCAATAAGGGTAAAGACTAGATACTCTACTACTCAATGTGCAACTCCGGCCGAGCTTGCAAGACTCGTAGCAACAACTCAGGAGACCCTGGTAGGTAGTGTGTAGGGTTTAGGCAAGGGCTCCATGTAGCCATATAGTACCTGTAGGATCCGTCGTAGTTGCTTTTTGGGGTTCATATCTAGGATCCTATAAGGTATTTCCAACAAGGAACTACAACGGAGCCCATGGGTATAGACTTAAACCATATCAGGAAGTAAGTCCGGAGTAAGTATATACTATATGGGTACATGAAGCCTAGAACAAGTAATGTAGGGATCTTAATCAAAATAAGATTTTGGGGTACAATGTATTATAATTATAATATAGGGAACCCCCACAATACTATTGGTAAGTATTAAGACCCCTATATTACAAGCAGACATAACTTAGACGCCAAGACGGCATCTCCAAAATCTCGACCCAAAAAAGCCTAAGACCCAACACCTTGAATCCAAAACCCGGAACCCTGAACCCCTAAAGCCCTGAAGCCCTGAGACCCTAAACCCCTGAGCCGTAGTATATTTTGCGGTAGGCCGAACATCCGAACTTCGGGGCTGCCACTCCTAGTGTTGACTTACTCTGGCTGCCGCATTTTTTTAATGATTGCTGTAGAACTGTTGTTCTGATGGTAAAATTTGCTTTTATATATATTTTGATGGCAGATTTGGCTGTAATAGCCCCCTAAACCCCAAAACTTAAACCCTAAACCCAGTGTTTCCTCGTTTTGGGTTTCGGATCTCCCACACCTGGCCTTCGGTGAGTCAGCGACAGGAAGTTGTAGAGGCCATCCGTCAAGTCCCATTCAACCTCCATTGGGGTTTCAGGGGTTAAAGTCACTTTACTTTGGAAGGCTCTTCCCCTAAGGGTCCGTCTACCCATATAGAGATACATGGGGCCCAAAGTACCTAAATAGGGTCTACATTAAGGCCAATGTATATACTATATGAGTGCATGGACCCTTAGGGTTCATCAGGCTATGAGGCTATTTGAGGGGGTAGTTGGTCTTCATGTCCAGCTCATAACTTCCAGAAGCTTAATCAGTTATGACTGCTAGCCGAAACCCTAAACCCGACCAGACGTCCACATCAGCCAACCGACCCGACGCAACCGTTCCCAGATCTTTCAATATACCTGAAAACTTTGACTTATAAAGAAAGCAATATTGGTTGAATCATACAGGTTCATACTGAGGATCCTGCAGATGATAATGATGATGTTGGTAATGATGAGCATGAGGATAAGGATGAGCATAAGGATAAGGATGAGGATGATTTCTATGCCTTTCCTTGCGCCATCGAAATCTTCCTGCTTGAAAACATGTAAAGGGTAACTCGTAATGAATACTTGCTCGGGGAGGCTTTTGTCGGAACCCTAACCCAAGTGCCGAGATCGCATAAACCCTAAACCCTCCCTACACCCTAAACCCTAAGCCCTCCCTAAACCCTACCTTAACCGGGTTTGAGGGGTTTTCGGTTTGGGGTTTAGGGTTTGCAGGGTTTAGGGCTTAGGGTTCAGAGCTTAGGGCTTATAAGGCTTACCTTAACCCTGAAGAACCTACCTTTTTAAGGACTTCTATAAGGAAATCATATTAAGGAACCCGAAAAATGTAGGTTCTTCAGGGTTAAGGTAAACCCTCAGGGAGGCCTCGTCTTGCGCAGCTGAGAGGACGCCTGTCACGGCGTCGGTGCCTCGAAGAGAAATGGGTCACGGCTTCGAGGATTTAGGGTTTAGGGTCTTTCTGGTGTCCGCCACAACCACGAATACAATCCAATTTGGGCAGGCATCTGGCAAGCATTTGCAACAACCTCGGACAAAGAATAACACCTCTTGCGCGGAATAGACAACCTTCCCATAAACAGACCGCGCACGTTCACACTCCTCTTCAAGAGCAACTTGGAGGGGCTCAACACAAGAGCCGCGCTTTCGTCCAGGGCAGTTCAGACTGCGGTGGCAAAGTCTGCGGAAGGGGTCTGGCCACCCTTGGGGCTCAAAAGCGGGAGGTACACACCTGGGACCCTTCACCGGGCTGTGTTGGAAGAGTGTTTGGGGTTACTACGTTTTTCAAAGGCAAAGGAAAGGGAGGCCGAGGACCGCCACCGGGGCTGGGAGCGCAGAAACGTGGGGCACAGCAACGTCTTTCCGTCACGGCGCAACGCGAGCCCAAACTGGGTAAGCGGTGAGCGGTTGCTTGATTGCAAGTTTAGTGGATGTGACTGGTTTCGCGGTTGGGTTTGTTGTGCTTTTTTGCAGTCCAGTCGGTACCGTCCGGCTGAAGATACACAGTCGGTACCGTCCGACTGCTGCTTTGTCGTGCTTTTTTGTTGGTTTTGTCTCTCTGTCGGGCCTCTGTCTTGTCGGTTTGTTTTATTTGGGTGGACAGTTATCCGTGCTTTCTGTTGGTCCTGGTGCGTATGTGGTCTGTCGGGTTTTGGTTCGTTTGTCGCGTGTCGTGCCCTCTTTCTGCTGGTGGGTTTGTTGCTGCGGTCATGTCCCTTGCAGTTGAGTGTTGGTGGTTTCGTCTTCTGGTTCGTCTCTTGTGCTCTCCCTCTTGTGGTTTTGTTGACCTAGGGTTCTCATCGTTTCTTTCGGGGCAGAGTTGCGCGTCTTGGCCTACAGGATTTTTTGTTTCTTTGGGTGTTGTTTACGATGCTCGTGATGCTTGCGAGTTGGCGCATTTCTGCGCTGAGCAATTTTCGATGCCTAACAGTATACATTGTATGTTGACTCGAACGGTAGTTGTTGTACGCTTGGTCGGGTACAGCGACTGCCGTAGTGACTCCTTTGACACGGTATCCAGGTTCTGGGACTATGCCCCTTCGGGGGCGGACAAGTCCAAATCCATAAACAGACGCTGGGGTGTCGGTTTCAGGTGGACGTTTGGGGTGAAACCTGAAGCCTAAGCCCCCCCCCCNGCGTTATCTCCATGTGAAAGAAAGCAAACAACACCCTGGACAAAAATTGCACTGAACTCTAAACTCCAAACCCTAAAACCCTAAACCCTACCCTAAACCCTAAGCCCACCCCCCCCGAAACGCAGAAATCCCCCAACCCTAGCATGGAAGCGGTCTTCAGGTGTCCTCCTCTAGGAGTTGTTTGTGAGATTACTTAAGGAGAACGGGTATTAAAGTGCATGAGACCTTTGAGGTTTAACCAGGCTAATGCATTTTCGCTTCAGCGTTGACTGGCCCATACCGAAACTTTCTGGGATCCGCAATGCTTAAGGGAGCATACAGCAAAGGTTGTCGAACATACGCTGATGCCCCCGGAACATGCGTTCATGAGCATATGCAGTGATGATGCCGGTTGATATGGGGGTCTAATCTGCCATTGTAGCATGCCCACCCGAACCCTGCGACTGCTTCTGCTTCTTCACAACGAAAACATATCACTCACTGCTTCCGGATGCGGGGCAGGGACATGTTTGCATCATCATCTTCGAATTTGGCTGTCACATCGGCGATGAGCATCTTGCGGAGGCTTTCCATAGCAGTAGCGATGCGGTCGCTTGCATCAGCAAGGCAGTACAAAACCCTAGCTGGTTGGACACGGGCTTTCCGCGGAGTTCTATCGTACTATACATGTGTTCAGGAATCCAAAAGTGTACGATTACTACTGTTGATGGACAAAATCCTGCATGACCTTAAGGACTCTAAACTATGGGAATTATGGTATTTTGTCCATCAACCGTAGTTACCTAGAGGCCGCAAGGAACCAAACCTTAATGCTCCGGCAATGTCTGGAACCAGAGTAAGAGTCCAAACTCATCTGCGGACCAAAAACCACTAAACCCCAAAAAAACACGTTTAACCGCCAGCCCGAACCAGAATCCCCAAAAAATACTATGCATAAACTCTCAAGTTTCGAACAAACAAAAACTTATGGAACCCAGGCAAAAACCCCCGAAACCCTGAACCCTAAACCCGCCTAAACCCTGCAGGTTTTGGGCCATGGCCATCCAGCCCTGGTCCAGTGTCTCCAACGGCGAGGTCTCCTTGAAGGCGGTAAGGTCTTCGTCAGGGTGTAGGGTAGTAATGATTTTGATGCTAATAATCTTATTAGAGCTTTCTCATTTATTTGTTTATGTATCATAATAATAATAGTAATAATACAAATAATAATAATAATGGTACGGGGTTTAGAGTATATACAACAGGATTTATGGTCATTTCTTTATGTTAAGAGATGGTGTCCGCAAGGTTCTGCAAGTCTTTAGGCAGGGTTGTTGGAGGCTTAGGGCTGTCAGAAAGCTTTGACAGGCTCTGCTAAAGGATTTACCACCGTTCATATAGGCTGCCAGCACTTTAACGTTCGCAGCTGATGCATCTGAGTGGCTTGGTTAAGTTCGGGTTCGACTCCTCAGGGCCCGGTGTTTAGGGTTTAGGGTTTAGGGGTGCAGGGCTTAAAGGGGTTAAGGGTTGGAATGATTGGAACTTACATAAGTAGTTGTCAAAATGATGGCCCCTTTTTGGGTACCCTAAATAATAGGTGCCGTGTTACAATAAGGACCCAAAAAGGGACCATAATTTTGACAACCACCCACATGTTTAGGGTTGTGAATTTGGGGGCTCGGGCTTCCCGTGTAGTTGGGGCTTTGGGGAGCGGCCCAGCACGTGCAGACAGTTTGAAGCCTGGCGAACTGGCAAGCAACCGGGCCGGACCCCCAAGTGTCCGGGGAAGACGGCCGATATTTTGGAGATGTCGGAAGGCTGCTTGGGGCATAGCATAGATTGCGCGGGGCAGCTGGGCAAAAGAGAGCCTGAAACCCTGATTGATTGATGAAGGAACCCCCGTCAAGCCAGCCTAAACCCTAACCCCCGAACCCTAAAGCCCTAAACCTAAAGTCTAAATCTAAGCCCGAAGCCCAAAGCCTCTAAACCCCAAGCCCCAAAACCCTAAACCCCTCACCGCCCTAACCCCCGAAAAACCTCTAGGCACCTCAAGCCCCCTCCCCCGAACCGGTCCGCAGCTGCCCGCTGTTGCTTGCAGCTGCCTGGCACGCGTTGTCCGGTGCTATCAACGGCTGAGGGATTCGGGGTTTACGGTCTAAGTTTAGGGAATTTGTAGGTTTTAGTGGTTATGGTTTAGGGTTTAAGGGGGTTCAACGCTGATTGTGGGCTGATAGGCTTTGGGGACTAAGGTTCTTGGCATTAGGGATTGTAAGGTTGAGGGTCAAGGCTTACCGAGAGTAGAGGAAGCTTTTTTGTAACCCCCCTTGGAGGAGCTCTACTGGGTTCCTGAGTAGCCCCGTAATTCTATGGGTACAGTACCCTTTTTCCTGCTTTGACCCCAAAACTGAAATGGCAAAATGATACTCCCTAAACCCTAAACCTAAGATACTACTGAGGATACTACTGAGGAACCTAAGTCTAAAGGCAAGCCTTAGACGTGCAAAACACGACAGGGGCCCTTAAAGTCGGCCGTAAAGTAACGCGTAAAGGCTATTTGTTGGGCTGTTCCAGGGCCTTAGGGTTCTGAAACTTGATAGGATTTTGGGGCATGTAAGGTTTAGGGTTCTGCATAGAATTTCAAGGCTGGGGGCTTCAGGCTTTTGAATTTTAGGACAGGCATGGGGTTTGCTTTGGGTCCAGGGCCTTTCTTCGAAGTCCTTGTGATTTAGGACTCGCTGCGACATTCGGAAACTTCATGTGGTACAGGGTTTGCCTGGAGGCTGCGACAACGGCGGATGAAGCAAGTCATCTAGGACACTTGCAACAACACTTACCGAAACGCCTGATGTATGTGTGGCACTAGTTGCTCCTGAAAGTTAGTCGGTGTAATCGGGCATTCGGGTGTGGCATGTTGACTGTAAAGCAGGTGCATGCCTCACTTTCCCGCGAGAATTCTCATCTGTGCAATCAGAGGCGCATGTTCACATATTTGGCCACAACGATGCATTCGTCGTTCAGACAAGGCGGCTTTGTTGCTCTCACTGCGTTCAGATCGCTGAAACAGGCTCACCCCGAATCCCTGTACCCTAATTAAGTCCGAAAATCTGAACTTCTCCTGCACTTTCCGAGCTTCCCGGCGTGGTGGCTCCATCCGTCAGCCTTTGTTTTGGGCAGGATCGGGGAGCTACAGCGCCATAGCTGTCGGAATACTTAGCAATATTAATATCCGCCTGTAGTTCCTCCGTGCTGATGTATACTACATCAGACTTACCCCGAAACCCTTCCACTTCCTAAGGCTCCAATGTGGCCGAAAAGACCTACCTTTTTGAAAAACGTAGGTTACCGTGTATAGTTCCTTAAAAACATGGGACTTTTCGACACATTGACCAACACGCTGTAAAATGCGTTCTTGCTTAACCGTGTTTCTTCTGTTTTGACGTCCACAACACCTCTGACATCTTGGACAAATACGGGCGACACTATAGACCAGCGACTCGAGGATCCTTCGTCAACTCTCCCCCATACCTTGAGCCCTACTAAAATGAAGGCAGAAACCTTTGAACAAGCCTAAACCCATGAACCCAGGCACCAGGATGCCCAACGCCCGTAAGACCTAAGACTCAGCCCCACTTCATGTGGTCCTGTTTGGGTTCCTTGAAGGCATCATTTGAGCGGTTGTCGGGCCTTTCTGGGCGAGAATTTGGGGTTCTGGGCTTTGTACCTAATATACCAAAGGCTGCGGAAGCATCCAAGGTCGTGCGCATCTACGGGTGGGCCCGTCGGTAATACTGGTAAGTTTGAGGGTTATCTCATTATGACTATGGAAGGACCCTAGGAAGGCATTGTAACCCATTTGTAAACCCTTATAAATTAAACCCCTCGTCTCTAGGAAACTAAAGCAAATCAACACGCGCACGACACATCTCTACGACTCGAACCTTGAAACCTAAGCCCAATAGAATCCGGACAAAAACCCTAGACAATATACAATCCTACATAGTAGCCTTTTTATGCCTTTAACATACACAAACATGCGGGAGTTTCCGAAAATAGGCGACCCTAATATAGTACCCTAAATAGCAGGATGCTTATAATAAGGACCCCAAAATAAGGTACCCCTAATTTTCGGAAACTTCCATGTAGGAACTCGTAGAGAACGCGAAGCAAATCGTTGAGGGTTTGGGTTTTGCCGTACGGCTTCTGTGTATACTTAGGCCTTAAACTACCTATATCGGGACTATTTCAAGGCCTGAGTACATACTATAGTATATAGACTATATAGATCTATGTAACTGCATGGAGCCTGAGGGTTTAGGCTCTACTGTGATCCCAAACCCTGCAAAATAGTAGGTTATGACCCCTTAGTTAGACGGTAGAACCCTAAAAGCGATAGGTTTTTGGATTCCCAAATAATGTTTAACGAAAGCCAAACCGAGAGGCGCGAGGAGGCCAAACCAAGGAGGACCCGCAACCGGCGGAGGCGCCGGAGACTCGGCCAGGGCGTCTATAAGTAAGGTAAGGGCTTAGGGTTTAGGGGTTTACGCTTTAGGGTTTAGGGTTTATAAGTGAGGTAGGGGCCTTTATGATTAGGTTCCTTTGAAGGGGTTTATAAGGGTTACTATGAGGGACCTATAAGGGTACTATAATGTAGGGGCATTGATGATTAAATTAAATAAAGTTTTGGGAATACTAGTCTATAAGTAGTCATACTACTATTCCTGAACATAATACCAATCAGTCATGTACCCCAAAAACCCCTTATAAATGGCACCTAAATAAGCTCGAAGGGGGCAAACTGGGGCTCTAAAGAGGCTAGGCTCAGGATTTAGGGTTTAGGGCGCAAGATACCTTCACCTCAAATAACCTACCGTATGAAAGCACTCACATGTATATATATATATATGTATGTATATCTATACATATGTATATGGATATAAGAGAAACGTAAAAAATAAGGAGGCCTTTAAAAAGTGGGTTTTAAACTACTCAGCTTTTTGAAAGGGTCGCTACAGATAGATTTCAGATTAAACCGAATCTGTAATGTAATCCTTGCCGCTGTATCAGGCATATCTAGATGGAGAAAATTGTCCAAAGGGACCAACATCGGCCTTAGGTATGAATGTTAAGGCCTGTGTAGGAGGCGGTGCAATACCCAACACAATCTCCTGTAGATGTGTATGCAGCGCCTCAGCTACTCAACTGGGAGGCAGGGCAGAAGAGGTCCTGCAGGGCTCAGCTGCTGGATGGCTGCCCGTTGTTCATGGGATCCTCGGTGGCGGCATGGTCCTGGAAGACCTGGTCGAGGTCAGGGAAGATCCGGTCGAACTGGGCGCGTGGGCTCCGGTAGAATTCGTAAGGGCAGCCATCAGGGCCAGCAGAGGAATCTCCTGTTTGTAGGAGGTGGTACAGCATGTCCTCAGTAGTAGGAATTCTACACCCAATGGCCGGATGAGGACAGTAGAAAAAAAACAGATCCAACCCTGAGGTGGTGCTTCCTGCCAAAAGGCACCGGTGGCCCGAAGTGCAGCATCAACTCACCACAGCAGCTTTGAACTAAATGAGGAAGTCTCTTGTCCTAAGGCTGCCATCCGGTCGAAGGACCTGATTGGTACCAAAGGATCCTAACGTCGATCGATGCAGATCCCATCCAGGGTGCTTGTTGTGCATTTTCGCTCCAATCCACCGACAATCTGTGACAGCCGGTGGGGGCGCCAATTGCGCCACTTCCATTATCGTTAATAACCAGAAACTACAAGAAAGCAGATCATGGTAGCTTAGACTCCGCCTTTAAACTCTTAGCCTCGAGCATGCCGCTTGAAACCACATTTCGGACCAATGTCCCTCTACTTGGAGGTTCATGGGTAGTTCTAAGTCGGGTTATAAGTCCTTTAATACGGGTTATAAGTATAGTTACCCTACTTATAACCCTACTTATAACTACCCATGAACCTCCAAGTAATTGGACCACATGCTCACCCATCTCAAACCTGAGACTTTAAAAACGGAAACCCCGAACCGCGCACGCTAGCCCTCAGACCCTGATGCCGTAAAGCCTGAATGAATCCCAAACCTCGAAAACCTGCATCCTGAAAATACACCCTAATATCCTAAACTCTGCACCTGATACCCCCATCTGTAAACTCTGACGCCCTTAACCCTAAACCCTAAACTTTGAGCCCTAAATCCCTATAAACTCTGAAGCCCTGAACCCTCAACCCTCAACCTTGAACCCTAAATCCATTAAAACTCAGAAGCGCTGAACCCTAAACACAAAACCTTGAGCCTTAAATCCCTATAAACTCTGAAACCCTTATCCCTGAAGCCCTGAACCTGGGATCCTCAGCGTCACGCCCTCGTCGACCCTGACCATTCACTAAATGATCTCACATACGAGCAGTTACCCTAAGGGTCCCCGAGGGCGTACCTGAGGCAGGTTTAACCCCTGAACCCTACAACCCGAACCCTCACCGTAAGCCCTAGTGTTACTAGCATTGGCATTAATAAATATATGTATTTAGCATAGTATTAAAACTAAACCCTAAGGGCCCATGTAGCCATATAGAGATACATGGGGCCCAAAGTACCTAAATAGGGTCTACATTAATGCCAATGTATATACTATATGAGTACATGACCCTTAGGGTTCAACTAGAGAAGTGTCCTTGCCTAAATAGTTCATACTGTGAGGGGGCTTAAGGAAGAACACGACAAATCCTTCGAGGATCTTCGAGGCCCCAAAAACTGTGTAAGAAGCCTGAACCCTGCGAGACCCTGCACAAAGCCCTCTGGACATCAAAAACCGTAAGCCCTAACCCCCCCCCCCCNNNNCCCCCCCCAACAACCCTCGTACGGTTGATGGACAAAATCCTGCATTACCCATTATAAGGAATATACCATAATTTCCATAGTTTAGGGTCCTTAGGGTCATGCAGGATTTTGTCCATCAGCCGTAGTGTACCCTAAACAGCCACCATTAAGGACCATAAGGGGTCTATTCGAGAGCCTTTAGGGAGTCCTGGCACACCCTGAACCCTAAACTACGGCTGATGGACAAAATCCTGCATTACCTTAAGGACCCTAAACTATGGAAATTATGGTATATTCCTTATTATGGGTCATGCAGGATTTTGTCCATCAGCCGTATCTTCAACCACAAACCCTAAACTCCTAAACCCTACCATCAGGGGCCCGGCAGTGAGTCTCAAACGGATTGAGGTGTAGGAAGCTCCGGCGATAACCGGCACCTTGCAGTTTCGAAATTTTGTGATGTAGGGGCCTTAATGATTAGAATAGGGTTTTTGGATTCGTTCCTATATTATACTATAACTATAACAAGGAACGCCCCAAAATGGTATTGGTAATTATTTCGACCCCTATATTATAGGAATCGGTGGTTTAGGGTTTGGGGGTTTGGGGTTTAGACGGCTTTTGGGTTTAGGGTCCAGGGCGCCTTGCACTTTCGGAATTTGTAGGGTTCGCGGGTTGAGGGCTTCGTCATAAACCGTTTAGCATCAGACCCCGTACGAAACATCCCTAAACCCTAAAACCTAAACCCCTGAACCCCTAAACCCTAAATTTTCAACCCGAGACCCGAACCCTAAATCAGAATTCACAGGGCAGAACTGCGTTCTTCGGGTTTGTGAGGATTTCGGCCTTCGGATTGTGAGGGTGCTAGAGTTTTGGCTTTTGTGTTTTGGGGTTCAGGGTTTAGGACTTACTTAGAGGTTCATGCGTAGTTATAAGTAGGGTTATAAGTAGGGTAACTATACTTAAAACCCATATTAGGGGACTTATAATCCCACTTATAACTACCCATGAACCTCCAAGTAGGTATTAGGGTATTAGGGTTTTGTGGTTTGTGCTTAGGGATTTAGGGGTATTAAGGTTTTTTGGGTTTGTGTTTAGGGATTTAGGGTTTAGGGTATTAGGGTTGAGGGTTCAGGGTGCGAGTTTTGTGGGTATAAGGTCAAGCGTTCGTTTGGATTTTGGCCGACGAGGGCATTGAGGGTTATGTCATGGCATTAGGCCTAGTACCGCACGTGAAGCACACCGCGTGCCAACACTCTGTCACCCCTAAATCTAAGCCCCTAAACCACAAATCCTAAACCCTAAACCCCTTTAGCCTAAACCCCTTAATCCTAAACCCCTGAACCCTAGCTAAAGGCCGGACGATCCTCGATTGCTAAAGGAAGTTGAAAGCCTAGCCATGGCTCCAACAGAACTTCCATCGAAGCCCAGGATTGGCGCCAGTGAAATTTCTGGTAGATGGCGGGCGGTGTGTCGTGAATGATGCAATGAAGCATTCCCGCCATCGCAGCATAGGCATAGGCCTCCAAAAGTGCAGAAGTCTCCGGGGTCTCCGCCTTGTAGAGCTGGAAGAGATACGATTCAACGGCGTCCCCGAGGGGGCCGGCCTGCTCCCGGTGATGCCAAATATTGCCATGCTTCAGTGGGTTTGTAATGAAGGCAGCTGTGAGCGCCCACACGAAGTTCCCACATCCCGGTATTACCAATGGCGCTGGGTATGAAGTGCCGTCAGCTCTCTGTGCTCGCCCCTCGCGTGCGAGATGATAGTCATTGTGAAAGCGCTTGAAGTCACCACTCAAGTATGAATTGAGAAGGTCAGCGTAAGTCTTTGCTGCTCGCCTTTGCCGCGGCAAATAGCTGCTGCTTGATTGTCCGTGTCTTCTCATTTGCAAGGAGCAAGAAACCAAGGAACTTTGCAGCGATTCGTTGGGACCAATCCTGCTTGAACGCCTGTTCCCAATCAGAAGCTACAACAGCATTCAGGAATTTGGAAACACGCCCCAGAAACGTCGAGAGAAAGAGAGAGAGCGAGAGAGAGACTGTCCATCCACGGTTGAAAAACCCTAAAACCCTAAAACCTAAACCCTAAACCCTGTAACCCTAAACCCTAAAACCCTAAACCCCAAGGCAGGGTACAGGTCCGAAAGCGAGTTTTACCTGTCCCGTCGCTTTCACGTCTCTTTTTCGGCAAGATAAGATGTGTCATTACCAATACTCCCTGGTGCTTAGTAGGGAAGGGGGGAAAGGGGTTATGGGGACTATTATTGGGGATTATATAGGAGCTAGTATAGGTATCCATTCCCCCATTCCCTACTAAGCACCAGACAGAATAGCTTGTTGTGTGGAAATCGCAAAACGCACGCTCCATGAGCCTTTTATAGAACGCATGACACTCTCCATACCCTGAGCTTCGAAACCCAAACCGAAAACCCACAACCCTTCACACAACATCCCCTTAGGGTCCCTGGGTTGCAAGGCTATGATATACCGAAACCCAAGTTTCATGACTAAAGCCCTATGTTATATAGTATAACGGCCTGAACAAGTAGAATACTGTTTTAGGGGTATATTATACAATAACTGACCAAAATAAGGACTTCCCAAAATAGTATTGGTAATTATTTAGGCCTCTAAATTAGAGCCCTCTTTCCGCAACACCTGGCAGCTCAACGGGGGCCACACTGGCTCGGGGTTCGTCGGCTCCAGCACCACTTGGCTGTGGCTGCTGCCGGGCTCCTTAGTAGGGAATGGGGGAATGGATCCCCCCATAACCCATTCCCCCATTCCCTACTACGCACCGGGTAGTCCTAGTTGCATGATGAATCGGATGTCTAATCTAGTCTTGGGGGCATACTTTCTCATAGGGACTCTTGGGCTGCAAGGGAACGTGATATCTAAACTATCAGACGTTTTGGGGTAGATTGTACGACCGAGGACGAAGCTGACTTATTCATCCTTGTTTTAACGTGAGCCCCAAGACCCTGCAAGCCTCGCGATCCGTCGCCCGCCGTGCCTATAAACCCCGGAAACAAGCAACTTGAGGTTTGGGAGCTTCCGAAAATAGGGGTACTTTATTTGGGGATCCTTATGATAAGGATCCTACTGTTTAGGGTACTATACTAGGGTCCCCTATTTTCGGAAACTCCCACATAAACCCACCATAAACCTCAAGCCCTATAAGCCGGAAAACTTACAACTAAGGCTTCGCGGTTCAGAACCGAACTTCTTCGGGGTTTAGTGTCTGTCTTGATGGGTCATATGCAAACGGTATGTTGTGTTGGGTCTGCATCGGGTTTACACAGAAGAGTTGCCTGGGCAGCGCTTCAAGCATAACAAAAACACTGTTGCCGCCAGCAGCCCCCCCACCTCAAACAACAACGGAGAACACCATGGCCGCGTTGACCCTCAACTCGGTACCGAATCCATTTACGTAAGGGTCCATGTACTCACATAGTATATACGTTGGCCTTAATGTAGCCGCTATTTAAGTACTTTGGGCCCCATGTATCTCTATATGGGTGGTTGTCAAAATTATGGTCCCTTTTTGGGTCCCTATTATTATTTAGGGTACCCAAAAAGGGACCTTGATTTTGACAACTACCCATATGGGTACACGGAGCCTTAGGGTTTACGTAGAAGCAGTTTCAAACTCTTGCAATATCCTTTGAACCCCCATAAAGTCCCCAAGCCCTTCAGATCTGAAAACCCTGAACCCTAAACTCTGAAAGCCCTAAACCCTAAATACCCTAAACCCTAAACCCTCAACTCTAAACGGCCTAAACCCTAAATACCCTAAACTCTAAACTCTCAAAACCCTAAACCCTAAACTCTCAAACCCTAGACCCCAAACTCTGAATCCCTTAAACCCTAAACTTCCCTAGCCCATGGGCAGCCGAGCTTCTGCTTGAATGATCAGGTCCCTGAACTGTGACTTGGCCTTGGAGCGAGGATAGCACTGAAGACGGATTTATTGGGGTTTAAGGGTTTAGGGGTTTAGGGTTTCGGGGTTTAGGGGTTTAGGGTTTAGGGTTGCGCTAAAGAGGTCTTAAGGGGGCTCCTTTAAAGGGACCCGTAATGGTTCTCTAAGGGATCTATAGGGCTCAGGGTTTGGGGTTTAGGATTTACCAGGACTCCCCTTTAAGGGCCAGTTTTAATAGAATCCTTATGGCCCGTAATAATGGGTATTTAGTGTATATTAGAGGCTACTTGGGGGGATCTAGGTATGCATGGGTCTTAAGAATAGGTTCCTGCAAGGCCTTTAACAGGGTTACTGTAAGGGAACTACAATACGGGCTCTATGGTATAGGTTCCTTAATAATTCGAACAAGGCTTTGGGGTTAAGGTATACTACGAAGCTTAATAACAAGGAACTCTAAGGAAGAACGTTGGCTTAGAGCTTGGGGTATAGGGGGTTTAGGGTACAAAGGTTTAGGGTTTAAGGTGTACGGTTCAAGGCCCAGGACTGGTCGTTGCTACAAGCATATATACCAGTGCCAACGGATTACGCTGCTGCCTACAGTTGATGGTTCGTTCAGTTTCTCGACGTTCTTGCCCTCGCTATGGCTACGACCAGCCATTGTGGCAAGACATTAAGAGAGGGCTCCAGTCGCCTGCAAAGCTTCGGCACGGTGCTAGGTTGTCCTATAAATCCTCTCCACCGCTGCTCCGTGCCAAAAGCACGGGCATGGTCGGAGGGAAAGCACCAAGCCATCCAACAGTAAAAGCCCTGCATTGGCCCATAGCGTAGCCATCACTGCTGCAATAGTCAGCACTCTCTGCATCACCGCGAGCAGTAATCGCGGTACTGCTATCAGCTGTATCATATTCTCAGCGTGCTTCTAACAGCTGATACAAGGCTCTGAAGCATCCATCGTGACTTGACGCCAGCTGTGTGCAAACCAAGAAGCCGCTGAAACACAAAACCCGAAATACGGTAACCTGAATCATGAGAACGACGGTCACGATGATCATGGGGTGTCGTAGTTAGGATTGCGGCGCCCCCTCAAAGCATAACGCCTAAACCCCTAAACCCTAAACCATGATTGGACCATGATCCCCAACTAAACCCTCAGCCCTGAAACCCCAAACCCTAAACCCCTGGATCCCTGAGACACCCTCCTTGCCTGGAGCTCCCTCTGAGAGCGCAGCGAAACGGATGGATGCCAGCACCAGGCATGCTGCAAGCCTCACTTGGAGCTCCATGGGTAGTTCTAAGTGCGGGTCATAAGTGGGATAACTACAACCATCGTTCTAAGACTTATAACCCCCACTTATAACTACCCAGGGACCTCCAAGCAGTGGCAGGCTGAGGGCGCAAGGTCCTGGATAAGTTAGCAACCTCTTTATGGCTCGGCGTGCCTGTTCCCTACAACTAGGAGAACGCATCATGGAGATACTCGTATATGTGAAAGAAAAAAGCGCACAAAAAGCATCTGCAATATGACAGAATAAATCAAGCCAGGAGCGGAAAACACGACAGAACAACAATAAACAAATTGCAAACAAAAAAGCGCCCACCCCAGAGGCAAAGCCTAAGTCTATACCACATGAGTACATGGAGCCGTTTCCCTAAAGTCGATAGACTCATATAAACCCTTATGAGAACACCCTTACAGGAACCTGTAAAGGATCCCTCAAAGAGGCACATGGAGCCTTGGGGACTGTAGTCTGCTTTAGAACTCAACGCCTTGGTTTCAGGTCTTACCTTCAAACCCAGAGGGCCTTAAATACCTTCAAGGGTTCCTATAGGAATTTCGTTTGTGGAGATACGTACCCAAACCATAATCATAATTCCTACAATTCCTACTATAAGAGTCCTACGTACTATGTCGACTATGTAGGTACTTAGAACCCTTAGGGCCAAGCAAAGAGACGTCTTGTGACCAACTGCGAGCAGAATATCAAGGATTTCGGACGATACCTTGAACTGAGATCGAAGCTCGACCTATTTAGGCCTAAACACCAATCGCAAAACCCTAAACCTTGCAAGCCCTGCAACCCTTTGATCAGACCCATAATCCGAAAACACACAAAATCGTCTGCCAGCTGCAGCAACCGGGCGACGAGACTTTGCATACCCAAAGGCTCCATGTACCTTTATAGTAGATACTTAAGCCTAAAAGGGGTGCCTATATAGGTACTTTAAGGCCTAAGTATATACTATATGGGTACATGGAGCCTTGGGGATACAACTAAGGCCCGCGCATCTCCAGAGAGTTTCGCGAGGTATCGAGGCCATTTAGAAAAGCTACAGTTTTCTTTTTTGGGGGCTCGCATCGTACCCGTAAATGGGAGGTAGACATGTGGGGTGATATGGGGGTAGTTGGAGGGTCTAAAATGTCGAACTACAATCTTCCGCACATACAGCGCCTGCAGTGATGATACAATGGCAGTGGGCTGCCTTCAGTCGGGGACTGTTCGGGCCCAATCACGGCATTATATGCAGGGATGGCTGGAAACTGCGATTCACGCGCTGATCTCAAGCATATCTACACAAATAATCTTGCAGCCTAAACCCTGAAAGCAGCATTGCAGACTCTGGCACAACGACTGGCCGAACTTCACATCCTCGCAAAATCTTCGGTTGCAAGCCCCAAGTGTTCCCTGAACCTACCTTATAGCCCCAAATAGCCTACTCTTGTTAAGAGCTTATACAAGCTTGTTCCAAGAGGATAAGTGGATCTTGGGTTTAGGATGTACGGTCTAGGGCGCCCACCCTAACCCCTAAACCCAATGCGGTTCGGCTTGAGGGTTTACAGATTTTGATAGTGGTTAGGGACACCCTTGCGACCCCTGAATTAAGGTACCCCTAAACCTAACACCCCCATGAAACTCCAACAAAGGCACTTGCCCGAATGCCCAAGAGAGGACCCAGTAATATACATACATACATACATACTTACATATACATATACATATACATATACATGTACATGTACATGTACATGTACATATACATGTACATGTACATACACATATACATATTGCGTGCACATATATAGCTATATATCTATAGATCTATATTTGAAAAATCAGGAATTCTGAACATAATTGTGCTTTCAGAATTGTGCTTTAATAAATTGCCTGAAATGCTTAAGGAACCCATTTTTCAAGGGGACAACGGACTCTAAAGCTGTCTATTTTTCTGTAGAGTGTAGAGTTCTTATCGGGTTTTCAACCCAGAGAATCCAAAACCCCTTAATTAAGGAATATGCCTTAAATTACAATAGGATCCCTAATATGATTAAGGTATATTCCTTAATTAAGGGGTTTTGGAGTCTCTGGGAACAGGCCTTGTGCGGTGGGAGAGAAGCCCAAAGCTCACAACCCTAAACAGACAGAAACACGTAAATCCCGCGAACCCGCGACCTACAAGCCTACAAAAATTGTGAAGCCCAGAACCCAATATCTAGGCTTTAGGGTATAGGGTTTAGTAATACCCAAAAACAAAAACTGCTAAGACAAGAACCAGGAACCCCAAAACCCTAATCCTAAACCTAGCCTGCCACCCAAAACTCTTAACCCTAAAACCCTCAAACGCTGAGGCCCGAAACTCTGAAACCCTAAATCATCCTTAATCCAAAGTCCTAAACCCTCAAACCCCGAAGCCCAAAACCCCTTTTTCAGGAAGGCGATGACTGACTCACCTTTCAAGGCATTAGCAGATGCAGCCGACCCGGTTGGGCCAATTAGGACGTGGGAGAAGCTTAGGGTTCAGGGCTCAGGGTTTAGGGTCTCGGGGCCCCCTGAAAGGCAAGACAAGGCTGTAATGAGAAGAACGAGAATACAGACAGTTGTGGAGGGATTTGTAAGAATATCATCAACTGTTATTCGCATCTGTACATTTTCCTACCTGTGACAGTTATATTCTAGGGGGATTATAAGAGTTTTTCTTGGATCCAGACCTGTGCATTACGGTCGTCGCGGAAGTGCCACTGGCTCCGCAAAGCGCTCAGGGCTCGGCGCCACTTTGGGATCCGCCCGGTTCCTGGCTTGCGAAATCGCTAATTAGGGTTTAAGGTACGTATAGGGTTTAGGGTTTCGGCCACTAAGAAGAAAGCTATGTCACAGTACTGTGGATACATCTGTATAACGACTAGGAGCTAGGAGCAAATTGTTGTTAAGACTTTACTGGCTGCTTTTCGTCTTGAGTAGGCTTTTCTTCATCCGCGAACTCGCCAGAAGACAACACGAGCAAAAAATATAGTATGCATGATAACGCTACAGACCTCAGGATCTCAAATCAGAAAGTTCTGCAAGCCCTCCCAGAAAGCTGGCAATTTCACCACCCAAGACCTAACATGAAACCGGGGATTTGCTTCCAAAGCACAGAGCGCGAACGGTGTCCGCCACTGAGAAGCTGCCTGAGCCCGATGGCAAGGGGCGGGGGGTTGTAACGAAGAGCCGAGAAACCGGCATCGTGTGAGTCTCGAGGGTGGAATGTTGATTTTAAACATACACATTAAGATACGACCATACATATGCACCAGTGTATGCAGGCATGCATATATACATACAGACATACATACATGCTTACTAAATACGTACTTGACATTGCCTACATTGTTGGATTACTAGGTTACTTGCATATACTCACGACTACACACCTTATGTACATACAGACATTCGTACATGAATGCATGAACACATACATCCGCACACACACACATACATATATGCATAAACACATACAAAGTGCAGCTTCGAATTAGTACATACATTGACATACATACGTCCATACATATACTTTTACTTGTGTGCAGACAGACATGCATCCATGCATACCCACCTGTTACAGACATACCGAACTACCTCCACAGATAAGCAGATAGACAGATACCTAATTAGATGGATCTATGGATCGGTAGGCAGAAGTAATCTTGTATCTGCCTTAAACATACGACATACACGGTAGACACAGACCGAGAGAGAAAGAGAGAGGCAGAGATCGAGAGTCAGAACAAACGAACGCACACATAATAACCCAAATTTTAAGGCAACTTGTAGAAGAAGTAAGGCAGTTGATGCATGAATGAACAGTTAAACAAGTGCATACATATATAGGGATGTACATAAATATGTGTGTATATATATATGCATATGTATAGTCGAAGCCGAAGTACAGACTTACCTACACCGCAATTACTCTACGTGGCACCTGTGAGAAGCGGCTCACAAACACCTTGAAGCAAACATCATGTCTTCTGGTTCTTGTGCTGCGACGCCACAAGGGTTAGTAAACCTTTGCAGCAAGCTGCCGGTACAAGAAAGCTTCAGGTGGTCGCGCACCACCTGGAAGAAGGGTTGAAATTAGAGAGGGGGTCAAGATATTCAGGTTTTGCAAGGAGTTTCAAGCCGCTTTCTTGTACGGGCATGTTGAATTCGAAGCGTTACGCCAATGGATCCTAGCTGGAAAATCCTTCACTAAGGATTTCCCTGCAAAATCCCGACTATTAGGCCGAAGCCAGGAAGCCGTAACCTAAAGCACCTCGCTTGCGTGAGTTCGGAGGCAAGAACACCGAGAGTCTCTGAGCAGATGCCTAAATAGGTCCTAGGTACCATTTTGGGGGGGGTGCTTTCCCAAATCATGATGTAATATAGTTATAGAAACCCTACAGTCTACCATATATCTACTTACAACTACCCTTAAACCCTAAACCCTTGAAGCGACCCTTTAAGGGACCTCTAATAGTTGCTTAGGACCTGTTGGGACAGGCAGTCGATCGTACATGGGCACTGGGGCCGCTGTTCTCCCTCCACAAAAGCCTTCAAAGTTAACGGCTGCGGCTGGCGTATAGATGTTTTGGAGTGTTAGGGCTTTTAGGGTCTAGGGCTTCAATGTTTATCGCGTATAGGGGGACGGGAACTACTTCAGGTTTACGGTTTATGGGCTCAGTAATTACTCGAAAGTTTTGGTCTTGAGACGCACGCTCCATCTTCCTGACGACCTACCTAAGGACCTACCTACAAGTACGTACAAACCCATCGTCCCACCGACATGCCCACCTAGCCAGCTGGCTGGGTTACCCACCTACCTCCCACACCGCATACACGTCCTGCACCTGCTATACTTCTGCTGCCACTGCTGCTGCTACGCTCCTGCTACGGCTACAGGCTCGACAACTCCGGAAGACCATGGTGCGAACCTTGTGCAGCATGTTCAGCTCTCCGAAGCGGGAGAACCTGGGCCAGTTTCAGTTTACGACTTAGGGCTTATCGAGGCGGTTTAAGGGGTTCCGGCCCCGGTTTGGGGGATCAAGTCTTAGGCTTGCTCAGGGTGCACATGTACAAAGGGAGCTAATTACAAAGACGTGTAGACATGCAGAAACACAGAGATGTACACAGAGACGCAAACAAGACACAAGGGCCCAGAGACACGGAGATGAACTTTGCCAAGACTCAAAGATGAACACAGGACTCTCGTCCTGCAACTGCCTGATGCTGCTCTCTTAATGTTCATGCATGCGCGTGCACTCACATGCTCCTTAAAGCATAGCATCTATGCATATTAGTCAGCATTCATGTAAGCGCGGTGAAGCAAAGCTACCAAGCACATGTCAAATCGCAGCAACGGCAGTACATCTATACAAAGACAAACTAAGGCATTCAGGCATACAGCTACTACGAGTAGAGCATTGGTACTGAAGGTACAAGAAAGAATTTTGAACAATCTTGAATAGTAGCACTGGTACCATTATATTACTATGATTACTACAACCACTGTCTCTATCAATATTACCATTGCCGTTAAGCACCCTTACCATTACCATTACTATTGCTACTGCCATTGCTACTGCGATTACTGTTAGCATTACTACTGTAGCACTACTAAAATACTACAGTATTACCACTACAAATATTGCTGACTGAAGGCTGATGTTCCATTGCTCGAAACTTGTGCAGTGCCGGCCCAAAGTTGGACTGGAACCCGGGTGTGACGGTTCAGAGTTTAGGGTTCAGGGTTTTAGGGTTTAGGGGCTGTGGAGTCAGAGCAACGGCACTTCTGGCCTAAACGCTTAGCACCCCCTAATCTAAACCCAGGTTTGTCTTTCTTTGTCTTTCCTTTCCTCAGGGTCCAAGTAATTACCTACTAATCATATACCCCCCGAGAGATGACTTAGGGTTATGGCTTGGGGGACCATTGAACAAGCAAGCCCCTACCAAGTCTTGGCAAGAGGCAGGGCATTCATTGCTGTCTGGCACCCATCGAGCTCCCGCACGTCAAACCTGGGTTCGGCGGACGCGGCGTTTAGGGTTCAAGGGCTTCGAGAGATTCTAGGGTTTTGAAGCGACGCGGTTAGGTGGTTGTAGGATTTCGGGTCGGCGGCAAACCGGGCATCCGATTGAACAACTTCACCACGGTCCTTCATATGACTTTCCGAACCATCTCGGTTCTGTGAAGAGCTGTATATGTAAAAGCAAAGCCTGGTGCCTTGATAGCAACAGCCAGTAGTACCAAAGCCTCGAAATGCCAACCTCCACCAGCCCCCGGTTCTACTTCTCGTTACTGCTACTCCTTTCTCATGTAAGTTCTTACATACATACATAAATACATACATACACTCAGCAGTGCCTTGGCTTTGGCCAGGGTGTGTGTGTGAGAGAGAGAGAGAGACAGACCATTGATTATGGTCCAAAGTTCAAGGCCGATTCCAAGCTGTACAAACTCTATAGAAGCCCTTGCAGAAACCTCCAAACCCACAAACCCTAATCTCGGACCCAAAATTCCTTAACGCCTTACTTTTTAAACCCCCCAATCAACCATTACCGCTCGGCACCCAGGGTCCAGTTTATGTGTTTGATCATCCTGAGCCGCTGCGTGCTGAAGTCGAGAGACACTCGACACCCTAAACCCTAAACCTTGGCCTTCTTGGCCTTGTGGCCGCCACACGGCTTGCGTATTGTCATTCCTTAACCGAGCTCCTTATCAAAACGATGCAAACATACACGCGGGCTCCCTATTATCATAACGAAACTATGTACCCAACAACCCTATTGAAACGATTGAGCCATCCAGAGATTAGGATGCCAAGTGTTGCGAGTACGCATCTGCCTGTGCATGTCTGTCTTCGGGTCCCTGTCCTTGTGTCGGCTTTTGTTCGTCTCTCCGTGGCTTGCAAACCGGCTTAGCGTGACCCACAAGCTCAGTTTTCGTCATCTGCTTTTCGGCGTTACCGACAGCAGCCCGGGAGCCTGAGATTTCATCGGCTTCTTGATTTTTTGCCCGCACAGAGCGCTCCCCATAGCCCTGCAACTTCACTTTGCCACGGTATGCACATCCTAAACCCTGAAGCCCAACCCCCAAACCAAACTCTCAAAACCCGAAACCCTAAACCCTGAACACCGAATCCCTAAAGCTAAACCCTACATGTTCTAAACAAGCACCCAGTTCGAGCAACACCTGTGCTCTTCGCGTCAGCATAGCACCAGGTTCAGTGAAGGACCCTGAAAAAGATCGCATTGAATCCGACTTCATCCCGACGGTAAGCTTATATATGACCCTGGTGGAGCGGAGTCCGTATGAATCAGTATATAATTCCCCTATGCTTCACAGGACCTCCTAGTTAGGGCGTTATAGACCCCTTTAAGGACCCAAGAATAAGGCAAAAGGAAGCATAGGGATACCGCATGAAATCGTCCAAGGCGCAACTCCATGAAGTGCCTCAGGACACCCATCGGATCGGTAGATGCCTTCGACCAACTGAGGCTTAGGAGGATTTTCTAGGGTAGGTTTTAGTAAGGTCAAACATGTTGGGTTCAGGGTGCCGGGATTGAAGGCTCTATAGGCCGTATAAGTACAAAAGAAAGATCCCCGCTCAACTTCCCCCGATTATTTTGGTTCTGGAACCCCCAAGTGTAGCTTCCTGGCGCTTCTTGGTTCTGAACACAGCGGTTTAGGGTTTAGGGTTTAGGGTTTAGGCTAAACCCAAAACCCGTTTTAACTTCGCAAAGCTTTTTGCTGGGTTTTTTCGGTGTTGTTCTGCCACCAAGTTCTCGGCACACACCCGATAAGAGCTTATGATCCACATAGAAGCCTTATAAACTGGCTTTTAAGTAACCAGGGAGAAAAAAGTATAAACTTTATTTCGTAATGGTTCCATTAGAAAAAAATGGTATTAACGTATGGTACTCCCAAGCCCAGTAAAGCATCTATAATTAAGACCCTGTGACAACTCGAGGAGCTCATTCGATGGTCCTGCCTGCGGCGCAGGGGCAGGGGCGGCGGAAGATCGGCTCCGGAACGTCTGAGCGGCGCTCTCTCTTTGGGACAAGAAGGCCCTAAACTCCCTGAAGCCCTAAACCCTAAACTCCCTGAAGCCCTAAAAAAAACCGTGAACCTTGAACTCGAACTCCCGGAAGCCCTGAACCCTATTATACCTTAAATTACAGTAGGATCTCTAATATGATTTAAGGTATATCGAAATTATTTGAAGGGACATTGGAGTCTCTGGGAACTCCCTGAAGCCCCGAACCCTGAACCCTAAACCTTCAAACCCTTAAACCCTAAACCACCCTAAACCCTTCGACACCTAAACCCTTAAACCCTAAGCCCTAAACCCTAAACCCCTAAACCCTAAGCCCTAAACCCTTAAACCCTAAGCCCTAAACCCTAAACCCTTAAACCCTAAACCCCAAACTCCCTGAAGCCCCAAGCCTCTTTGGACTTCGCCCGCCCGCGCCCGGCACGAGCTCTTTGGGCATCGGCAGCCTCGCGCATCTCCTCGTAGCTCTGAAAAAACAGCACACGACCACGGGGGTTCCATTTAAGGAGCTCCTTTAAAGGGTTCCTTTAAGGGGTTCCTTTGAAGCGTTCCTTTGAATATTTGTTGCTGGGTTCTTCGGAAAAATCAGGGATTGATGGTTCACTTGAATTTAATAAGTAAAAAAAGCTTCTGTTAAGGATATGCTAAGGCTTCGAGGATTTGGGGTTTAGGTGAACTCAGGGCTTCGAGTTTAGGCTGTAAGGGTTACTATAGCGGCTGCGTAACATCTAGAGGGTAGAGGGCCTTTATGATCAGAACAGGATTTCTTCTAGACGAGTACTTTACGGGTTCCTAAAAGGGTTACTATAATGGTTGTTTTACAGAGTTGCTTGAGCGGTTGCTATCAGGGTGACTGCAGGGGTTCCTTTAACGGGTTCCTTTACACGGTTCCTTTGAAGGGTTTCTCTAAGGGGATCCTTTGACTTTACAGGGTTTTTTAAAGGGTTCCTGTAAAGATTCCTTCAAAGAGTTCTATCAGGGTTTATAGTGCGAAGCATTTTCTCGGGTCCTGTTACTACAAAGGTTCCATAGTGCAGGAGCTGAGGGCTTAGTACGAGGCGTTGATATCAACAACATTCAAGAACATAGGATCTTCAGGTTGTACCATGTAATGGATCTCCCTTGGGGCTCTTGGCGAGACGAGGAACTCAGGGTTTAGGGCTAAGGCTTTAGGACACAGGGTTAGGGTTTCGAGGGGCCTTCGTACTTGCAGTAACACTGGGGGGGGAGCGGAAGTCTCTTAAGCTATGTGCGTGAGCGACACGTGCAGCGCTCTTAGCGCACTCCTGGAGGAAGTGCGACACCCGAACTGTCTGTGCAAGCAGATCAATCAGACAGGTGACGAGCAATTACAATACAAGATGCCAGACGGCAGAACAGAGTTGCACATCTCGCGTGTTCTGCACTGCAATGCCCTGCGCTGCAAGCTGATATAACGATAACGACGAATCACCTCTTACTGTAGGGGCCTTAATAATTAGAATGGGGTTTCGCGGCCCCTTATAGCATTAACGCAATAGTTTAAACCCTAGGGAATAATATTGGTAACTACCCTATGGCTTCACAGTAGTTGCTTGTTGGGGCTCATACTTAGAATCCTATAAGGTAATCCCTAAACGGAACTACTATGGAGCCTCCGGGTATTTGGGCTTCTACAATACAGGAATTGCTTGGAGGTTCATGGGGGGTTCTAAGTAGGGTAACTATACTTATAACCCATATTCGGAGACTTATAACCCCACTTATAACTACCCATGCACCTCCAAGTAGGCCCTAAGCCCTTTACCCTTATAGAATCCCTATAGATCCCTTTAAAGGGACCTGCAAAAGGAACCCTTATAACTACCCATGAACCTCCAAGTGTGCCCCACAACACCGAGACGCAGGGAGCCCCGGAGGCCCTCGCTCGAAACCTAAGAGGCCCCTGCCCTGAAGCGAGTTACCACTACCCTACACTACGATAACCTACTTCGGCTTAGGGTTTAGGGTTTAGGGCCCCTATGAACTATAAATTCTACTAGTTATCAAGTTTTATGAGAGGAACCTACAAAAAAGAGCAGGTTAAAAAGGAGGTTATGGTAGCATAAGATAGCCCAGAGCCAAGTACCTGATTCTTGGGTCTTTCAAGTCTCGTATCGTAAACCCTACCTGACCTACCTGTTTAGGGTTCCTTAATATGATTTCCTTTTATAAGTCCTTAAAAGGGTAGGTTAGGTTATTTGGGGTCAAGGTAATCATTGAGCCAGGAGGGACGCTTGTTTCCTGAAGCTCTCTTGAGCCCGAACCATCCTAAACTATTCTGGTCTCTATTTGCGGAAACTCTCCTGTTCCCTAACCCCTAAACCCTAAAACCCTGAACCTTAAAACCCTAAACCCCTTTAGATCGCTTGTAGGAACCTTTAAAGGAACCCTTATAGATCCCTTTAAAGGAACCCTAAACCACCGTCCTTGGCAATAGCGAGGATCTCTTGGTCCTCGGAGGGCTGTTTAACACTTGGGTCCTTTTAAAGGGATCCTTTGGGTTTTGGGGTTAAAGGTTAAGGGTTCCTTTGGGGTTTAGGGTTTAGGGTTTAGGGCTGCGGGCTTGTTGGCCCTGGAGTGTAGAAATTCGGTGCTTAAAGGCTTAGGAGTTAGGGATAAAAAAGGGCTCGAGTCGTGCGTTCGCGGTTTAAGCCTTCGCGTTTTCAGCTAAGTGTCTAGGGCCTAGAGTTTGGGACTAGTTTGGGGCAGGGTTCAGAGCTTGACAGCCATGATCCTGGGTTCAGGGAGTAGCTCTTACCAGCCGAGCGTAGTACGAGCGGAACCAAGGTTCAACCTTTGGGCTTTTAACAGGGTTCTATTACCCAAAAGGTTAAATGATACTGACTCTACTATTAAGAGATTCATGGTCTCTGACCGTAGCTTCCATTTGTTTCTCAATCAAAAGAAAGAACCCTAAACCTTAAACTCTACCCTACCTGGAAGGTTGAGGCTCCGGGCACAGAACTCCGGGGCTTTGAGGGCGCAGCTTTTGAGGTTTACCGGAACTTTATAAACCCAGAAAATATTGGGGCTTCTGACAACGAATTCCTTAATAATAGATTTCCTGGAACAGGTTCGTTATTTGGGGGTTAGGGTACGTAGTGTTTACAGCAGGATCTTCACAGCCCGTGGGCAAGAACACTTGAAGGGGCAGGGGACTTAGTAAGTAGGTTATAAGTAGAGTTATAAGTGCCCTAAATGGAGTTGCCCTAATTATAGCCCCACTTATAACCAACTTACTAAGTCCCCTGCCCCTTCAAGTAGGGTTTCGGGTCAGGGCACAGTTTAGGGTTTAGGGTTTATAGGGCCTAGGGTTTCGGCTTAGGGTAGCGCTTAGGGTTTTGGGTTTCGGGGGGGAAGAGCAAAGACGGTGAGCCCCGGGGAGCCTTGCATCCTCGGAAAACCGCAGAAACCTCAAGCCCTAACAACTACTCGAAACCCAAATACCCAGAGACTCCAAAACCCCGCAATTAAGGAATATTTCTTAAAATATAGTAGGATCTCCTATATGATATAAGGAATATTCCTTAATTAAGGGATATTGGAGTCTCTGGGTAGGTAGTTGTCAAAATTAAGGTCCCTTTTTGGGTACCCTAAATACTAGGTGCCGTATTATAATAGGGACCCAACAGGGACCATAATTTTGACAACCGCCCAAATAACCGAAACCCCAGGCACTTATTACAGCCCCCTTTTGCGTTATCGAACCCTCATGCCCTCCTTTACAAAAACCTATGGAACCCTTGAAAACTCCAAAACCGCCCAGAGGAGTTCGACCGAAGCTCGGAAGGAATGGAAGAGGTGCATCCCAAGACCTGAGGGGAAGCGGGCTTAGGGTTTAGAGTCTGTTTGTTGAAGTGTTTCGGGTTTAGGGTTTCGGGGTTTAAGACAAGTGTATAAGAGAAGCATGGAGTTTGTGATGATTTGGGGGGGTGAGGATGCAAGGTAGAGGGATGTTGGGAAATTGGAGCTGTGGGATTGTCTTGAAGCTGAGGGTTTACCTGAAACCTAGAAACCCCACCTGCCTAGGCATCCTTACTAACCCTACACCCCAAAACCTATATCAAACATAAGCTGCGACCCTGGGCCAAGCAGTTCCGAGAAGAGCTCAGAGCTATTCTGGTAACTAAACTAGAAGTTCCTCAAAACCCTGAACCCTAAGCCTTAAAGGAAAAGGAACCCTAAACTATGACAGCTTAAAATACATCTGCTATCTGATGCTTCGGGGCAGCGAGGCTTTCCCAAAGCCCTGAACCCTAACCCCTGACAGCTTAGGCGCCGGAGACGGGGGTGGGCCGTAACCCTACCTTAGCGGCCTTAACACCGAAAAACCTTCCGCTATAAGATTTTTCACTACTATACGTCCTCAGGGTTTAGGGTTTAGAGCCTAGAGCCCAAACATGTACAGTTTCGCCCAAAGGGTCCAAGTATCACTATGGTATATACTTAGATCCCCAAAATACCCTATAAGTATATACCTTAATGATACTTGGACCCTTTGGGTCGGCGGTCCAGGTAACCCTAAACCAGACATTGCTGTCGTATCCAAAGCCTCGGGCCGAGAGTTTGCCACAAATCCAAAGCCCTAAGCTAGGAGGGGCGTTTAGGGTTTAGGGTTTAGGGTTAAATTTAAAAGCCTTTGAAAAATATTAGTTGGTAAGATCCTCTTAAGCCCAATAAGAGCAAATATAAGATGTCCCAAAGCCCTACCTAGTAAGGCTTCAGGGATAAGGTAAACCCTCTACCTAACTTTGCAAGACCGAAGGCAATCCAGAGGGTTTAGCCGGTTTAGCTACATCGCTGCCGACCAAGCACTTTGGCAGTAAGGAAACTTCATGTCCACGGACTCGTTGGGACGGTAGCCCCGCATTAAGAACTTCGTGAAGAAGGTCTGAATCTGGACGTTCGGTGAGTGCAGACCGTTCTTCATTGTGTGATCAAAGATGAATGCTGTCAGCGGAAACCAACCCTCCGTGTTCTCTGTTGGGACGGAGGTGATGACCTGCTGCTCCGTTGTCGCAGGCTGCGTCATGACTAAGTCCGGCATGGCCAACCCTAAATTACCCAAAACCTGTATCAAAAACCCCGAAACCCTATAAAGCCCTCCAGCCCTCAACCAAAGGCTTGTCCCCAAGGCTCCATGTACCCCTACAGTATATACATTGGCCCTAAAGTCCCTATATAGGGACCCACCCATTGAAGGCCTATGAATATACTACATGAGTACATAGATCCTGAAACCCTAAATCCTATAGAACCCTTAAAGGAACTCTTAAGAGGAACCCCTTAAAGGAACCCTTAGAGGAACTCTTAACAGGAACCATTAAAGGAACCCTTAAAGGAACTCTTAAAAGGAACCTCAAAGGAGATGGGTACATGGAGCCAAAGGATTCGCTCTGCTTCTCTCTTCTTCAACAGCCGGGCCCCAAAAAGTTCAAACTTTCTAAGATAGAACTAATATATAAGGCCTAAACCCTAAACCCTAATACCCTAAACCCTTAACCCTAAGACCCTAAAAACTAAACCCTAAGACCCTAAACCCTAAACCTCCCTCGTTCACTATTCGAAGGCTTTAAGGCACCTTCCCAAGTCGCTGTCGGAGCTGTGAGCCGTCTCGAAGGACCTTCTTCGGGGCAACGTGCATGGGGTTTCGGGTTTAGGGTTTAGGAATTAGGGTTTAGGGTTGGCGGATTAGGGTTTAGGGTTTAGGGATTGGGGCTTAGGGTTTAGGTATGTTTAGGTTTCAGGGTGTAGGGTTTAGGGTTTGGGGCTTAAGGTTTAGGGCAGGGTCCCCTAATCATAGGGGAGTTAAGATATGATTAGAAAAGTTGTTGATCAGCAGGCCTTTCCGGAGGATCTGTAAGAGAAATTCCACTGCCCAATCTCCTGAACGGCTCCTAAGTACATACCTACAACTCTCAAACTCTAACCCGGCACTCTAAACTAGCAAAACGTAAACCTTGATTAGACGAGCTGCTGGTTAACAGTTAACCTTCGGGATTATATAAGGAATCATTTACACTACTCCAAACAATCAATGTGTATTCACAACTCTGCGACAAAGTGAGGGTAACTCCCAGACTCATCAGCAAGGCCTGCCGCCGCGCTCCGCAGTTGTGGCAGAAGTTAGCCTGCTGAAAGTCCGTCTGGTATGGGGGCGTACATCAGTAAGCCCTGAGAACTAGAATAAGGTTTCGGGGTCTGTCATACCTCCCCCCTTGAGGAATAGCAGGTTGCGGTTCTCGCTTTGAGAGAGAGGCCCACGCCGCACGCCAATACTAGCAAGACTAGGAAGATGGCTAGTGCATTCATCAACTTTGTCTTTTGCCAACATCAACATATGGGGGTTGATCAAAATTACGGGCCCTTTTGCCGTCTGTATTATAGTATATACCTTATAGTGACCAAAAGGGGCCCATTATTTTGATCAACCCCCATATATGTTATGTTCTGATGATTACATAATCTTCAGCATCGCTGCAACGATCATCATGTTGCTCAATATCGCCATTGCCATCTTCATCACGAAGTGGTTCTGAACCCCGAACCCTACAGAGCAATTTTTGGCGTCCCTGAAGAGCCAGCCTCAGCCACGTTTCGGGTGCCGCATTTCGTGCAGGTCCAGGACGCCTTGTCTTTCAGTTTTCCAAGGTTCAACGAACGGCTTTCGAAAAGGGCAGAAGCAGGAGAACGATGCTGAAGGTGAGTTTACAGGGTGCGAAACGGTGGGACGGTTATACGGCATTGACGTCTGCAAGGTATTAAATTAAGCATTTGCACATGGATGATTTGGCAGTTCAGGCTGTGCGGCTGTGGTGTACAGTTTCAAGGGCCTCAAGGCCGCGGGAAGTTGGACATCGTCACGAACATGCGGTGCATCACAAACTTACATGGAAGTAGTAAACACTAACGCAGTGGTGAGGCGACGAAAAGGGCACAACAACAAGCAACATGATGTGCAGCACAAAACCTATCGATGCAATCATCGCATGTCGACCGGTCGCAAGTATGCTTGCCATCAGAAGAGCAATTTTCTTGTCTGCTACCTCTAATGCTACTGCCAATGCTGTTTCTATCTCTATTGCTACGGGACGACTACTAGTACCACTGCATATTACAGAACAGTCCTGCTTAGCTTTCATGCCTGCTTAGCTTTCGTGTGCTTGAGTGCCCCCGGTGAGGTCTGACAGCACCATGATGGAAGTAGCGGAGAGATCTATATGTGCAAATTAAACGCACAGATGGAGTTGTCCTATACCATAATCATCATTTTTCTAAGGGTCCGTCTACCCAAGTAGTATATGCTTTGGTCTTAAAGTACTCCCTATGTAGGTACCTTGGGGCCAAACTTTATACTATTTGGGTACATGGACCCTTAAACCCAAAACCCTATATCTTGTAGAACCCTTATAGTAACCCTGAAAAGGAATCCTTCAAGGATCCCTATATAGGGTATGGTTTATATTACTAGTATCTCCCTACTAAACCCAATATATACACCCACCAATATTCAGAAGGAGGCCTATCTACACTCACCAAACCGGTAATGTAAACCCTACTACTTCATATGGGTACATGGACCCTCAGGGTCTCGAGCGAACCACACCTAAACCCCGAAAGCCGCCCCGCCCGCAGGCGCACCCGACTGCGACTTGCGGGCGTCTGCTGCGACGGACCACTCCTTTGCTTGGGGACCCTAAACCCTAAACCCTAAACCGTGATAGGTTCCCAAAGGGTCCTGAGTACTTTCATGGGACATACTTCCCCAAATCATCATAGTAATTCCTGATATAGAAAGCTTACATTCTACTAGATACTAGTAGCTACTTGGGACCTCCTGGGTTTGTCTTCGATCCTAAGCTTCGGGAAAAGATGGGTTGACCAAAATGTACGATTTAGGCTTTAGGCTTCGGGCATGGGTTTAGAGTTTACTTGAAGGGGTAGGGGACTTAGTAAGTTGGCTATAAGTAGGGCTATACTTAGGGTAACTCCATTAAGGGCACTTATTACTCTGTTTATAACCTACTTACTAAGTTCCCTGCCCCTTCAAGCAGGGTATTGGCATAAAGGTTCAAGTCCTCGAGGCTTTGGTGCCTTAAAGGGGTCCCTATATAGGTACTGTAAGGCCTAAGTATATACTATATGGGTACATGGAGCCTTAGGGTTCGAGCCTTGGCTTTCAGAGTGGATGCATTACGTTGTCTAGTGTAGCCCATGCTTTAGATAATGTTGAAGAAGTAAACAGTATCCATGACGATGAAAGTGCTACCCAACTATGACAAAGTTATCGTTTGTTATGATTTTATTAAGTTTTGGTCACGGAAGTTAGCTGGCCAAAAACTCGTACGTGAAGAAGGGAACCTCGCCATGCAAGGGATCCGGGCACATTGCAAGCACGAAGTTTGGGCTCAGGAAGGGTTGAAGGGTTTGGGTGCTCAGGGGTTATAGCCCCCCCATACATGCCCACGTGATACTTGCCCATTGGATGGCTGGCTCCGGTAATCTGAACCTCTGCGTGCACTGTGGTTCGTCGTACTGGGGCGCATGAGTATCAACTAGTCGCACTAGTGGCCATATTCCGTCTTTCCACTGCAAACGACCGGCTGCAATGGCGCTGTCATTCGCTAATATAGGGGCCATAATAATTAGAATAGGGCTTTGGGGCCCATTATAGTATAGCTATGATCAGGAACCTCCTAAATAATATTGGTAATTTAGGCCCTATATTACTGGAGCGCAGTTGCCACTCAAGTCTAAAGCCCTACATAAACCCTAAACAGCGTGACAGCAGTCTCCTTTGCGAATGCTGGCAAACCCTATCGTGCTGCACTGCTCATGGCTACTATATGATCCTAAACCCCAGACCTCAAAGCACCTAATACACACAATCCGAAATCAGCCCTAAACAAACAATCCGAATTCAGCCCTAAACTCTCCAAGACAGAAGAAGGAAGCTGAACTGCAGACGCGCCAAACCTCTCATCTTCAACAACCGGGCCCCAAAAAGTTCCAACTTTCTAATATAGAGCTAATATATAAGGCCAAAAAGTTTAAAATTCCCCCATTCACCATCTATTAAACCCTCTCCTACATCCAAACAGAACTACAGCGCTCAGGACCTCAACCCTTCTTTGGAAGCGGAGCCGCGAGGCTGACTTGACCCCTGTCAAAGAGCGTGGAAGCGGGTTGAAGATGACACTTATGGTTCAGGCCGGGTTTCGGGCTGGGCGCTTATAACCAAGAACCCACCAGTAGCCTTTGATATAGCCCGTATAGTCCATTATAGTGGGCATTTAGGGTATAATAGGTTCAGGCCGGGTTTCTTGCGATCGTTGCCCAGACCCCCGGGAGGATCTAAAAAGTAGATCCCCTAATTTGGGACCCTAGCTACTAAAGGGTACTTTATAGAAACCCCCTTGAGGGATCTACTTTTTGGATCCTCCCGGGGCTCTGCTTGGAGGTTCATGGGTAGTTACAAGTGGGGTTACAAGTCCCCTAATATGGGTTATAAGTATAGTTACCCTACTTATAACCCTACTTCTATCTACCCCTCCACCCTCAACCCTATAATCCTATACCCTAAACCCGATAACCCTATAGATCCCTTTAAAGGTACCCTACTTATAACTACCCATGAACCTCCAAGTAGGCCCTAAACCCTAAACCCTTATGGAATCCCTATAGATCCCTTTAAAGGGACCCTTAAAGGAACCCTTATAGCTACCCATGAACCTCCAAGTGGGTATCTCTTGAATTGCAGCTCTTGGGAGTCCTCCGGGGCAATTCGGACTCGGGGGCTTCACCTGGACCCCAAAAGTATGTATAGGGTTTAGGGTTTAGGGTTTAAGATTTAGGGTTTAGGGTTTAGGATTTAGGGTTTTAGGGTTTTAGGGTAAGTATGTGGGTAGTTGTCGAAATCATGGGCCCTTTTCGGGTACCCTAAACCTTAGGTGCCGTACTATAACCCCCAAAATGGACCATAATTTTGACAGCCACCCATGTAGCATAATAGCATTTTATAGCTGCTGAGCCATTATTTTGCCTATATACTTTTGGGGGGTTTGGCAAGGTTTGTGAAAAAGGGGTCATGGGCTTTCGGGGGGGGGGGGGCTGGGTTCAAAGGGTTAAACCCTAAACCTAACCCCTAAACCCCTAAAACCTTAAACCCTAAACCCTAAACCCCTAAACCCTATAAACCTTAAACGCTAAAACCTAAACCCTAAAAGCCTAAATTTTGGGATGTCACTACGACGGTCCAGGAGCCTAGAATTTAGGGGCCCGAGTTTTAAGGTTCAGGTGCCTTCAAAGTGGACCCAGGGTAAGCTCCAGAAAGCAAGCCGCGTGGCAACTACAAATATGCACCACAACAGATAGTACATGGGGCCGCAAGAATTAGAATGGGGTCTTGGGGTGATTGCGGGCGTGAATCTGAATCGACGAATGCTTCCAATGACTTGTGCATCCCTTGAATGTTCAGCGGGGTTTTGGGGTGCGGTCTAGTGGTTTGGGTGGAAGTAAGTCCCACAATAAGGGAACCCCGAGGAAACCTGCACCCTAGACCTAGGAAGCCCTGTCATTCACCGAAGTCTGGTAGTCCAAATCTGTAGACTGTACTTGAAGGGGCAGGGGACTTAGTAAGTAGGTTATAAGTAGAGTTATAAGTGCTCTAAATGGAGTTACCCTAATTATAACCCTACTTATAACCAACTTACGAAGTCCCCTGCCCCTTCAAGTAGGGTTTCGGGTCAGGGCAAAGTTTATAGGTTTAGGGTTTAGGGCCTAGGGTTTCGGGTTAGGGTAGCGTTTAGGGTTTGGGGTGCAGGGTTTTGGGTTTCGGGGTAGCCTTCTGGCCCCGTTTTTGGAAGGTAAGCAGCGAAAAGATTCTTTAGATATTCTTTTAAACGAGACTAAAACACAAACAACAACGAAGCCAAACGCCTTACAGATAAGGCTGAAACTCTAACCCTAAGGGTCCATGTACACAAATAGTATATAGTTTGGTCTTGAAGTACTCCCTATATACGTACATTAAGGGGCGAAAGTATATGCTAGTCGTGTACATGGATCATGGACCTTAGTGAACCAAAACTTAAAGACACAGGCCCTTAAGGGTTCATGCCAAAGGGCGCTCGACGGCTTCGTCGAGTTCTGCCAGCTGCCAAACGCCCAAGGATGTACACCTGTGTTGCGGCTCCTTTAGGGTCTTAAAGAATTCTCTGTACCACTATTATGGACGTAGGTCCCCAAGACCATAATAAGGATGGTCCTTTGGGACCCAATTCCATAGCGGTAGTATATATCGACCCTCTGGAACCCTTAACCCTAAACTTAAACCCTAAACCCCAACCCTAAACCCTAAACCCCTTTGGCATTTAGGATTGAAGAGCTGGGACTTACTGGGCCTCCCTGGATTTTTGCAGACTGCGTAGACAACGTTCTCAGGTTTCCTGCATGCTTCATGGGTCTTTGACCCCTAGGCAAGGCTTTCGAGCCCAAAGACCATACTATATAAGCTATTTGGAGCCTTAGGGTAAAGGATTGAAGCTCAACATCGCCGAAAAAACTTATATAGTATGGTCTTTGGGCTCAAAAGCCGAAATATGTGAGGCCTTATTGGAGCCTTAGGGTAAAGGAGTGAGGCCTAGATTAGCGCACCAAGCTGGAAAGGGCTCTTTAACGGTTAACAACAACGATTTGGAAATTCATGAAGGCGCAGGCTTGATTTTAGGGCCCCCAAAAAGCACATAGGCAAAAATAAGGAGAGGGATATCCCATATACATCCCCTTACAATGAAGCCCAATAAGGTAGGGATATCCCTATAAAATGCTTATGCTTACAGTAGAAGCCGGAAAGTTGGAACATCATTAGCCTCATGCCCTTAAAGTATAGTATAGGGAATCCCAGCATGAATCATCCTAAATTTATGTTCCAACTTTCTGGGGTTCACTATATGTGCTTTTTGGGTCCCTAAGATTTAGAATTTATTTAGAGGTCCTGAGGACTGGGGCTTCTGGAGCCCTTCGTCTCGGGATGTTAAACAGGTCCGAGGATTGATTCTAATGTAAGGGCCTTACTAGTTAGAGGAGGGTTTTGGGGGCCATTATACTATAACTATAATAAGCAACCCCCCCCCAAAAAAAAAAAAAAAAAAAGTGGAGGTAACTACTCAGGCCCCTCTAGTAGTAATCCCCAGGCTTGCGATGCACTACCCCACTCCGCCCTCCCAAACCCTTTCTACGCCTTCCCAGAATCTATCTAGACCGCTACAAGACAAACCCCCCAACACAGCCCTAAACTGAACCGGAGCCTTCTAAACACTAAACCAATAGTAAAATTAAAGTACGATACTGATTCTTACGGTGTCAAAGTCTTCCAGGGGCGTGATTCGGGTGGGGGCTTGTTCAGGACGTCCGAAAATGCCGGGGGTTGCGGCAACAAAAAGTGCAGTGACACATCATATGATAATTCCTCTGACAATAAGGGGAAATCTCCTACTAAACCCTAAACAACCCTAAACCCAGCAATCCTCAGACCTCTTTGCTACCCTCCCAGAAACCACCCCATCTGCCAGCCAAGCGACATCCTCTGCAGCGCTTGCACGAGCTCCGTCTTCCCGAGGCCTTGCAAATCCTCTGCTTTTTACGGTTTACTTGAAGGGGCCGGGGACTTAGTAAGTAGGTTGTAAGTAGAGTTATAAGTGCCTAAATGGCGTTACCCTAATTATAACCCTACTTGTAACCAGCTTCCTAAGTCCCCTGCCCCTTCAAGTAGGGTTCCGGGTTTAGGGTTCTCAGCAGATTCTTAGGCCTCCATCTTATAGAGTATAGCAGACACTTAGGCCTTACAAGGGGTTCCTATCCAATCGATACCTACTGTTGGGCAAGAGGACTTGGCGTATCGGGGGAATGGTATGGCTGAGTCCCACTTGCAAACTAACACGAGCTGTCGAATGTGCTCATTCGGAATACCTCCTCGAATCGCTGCTTCAAGCCCTCTGATGATGCGTGGATTGCCGAATATCTTCATCATGGTTCAGAGCTGGTGAGCTGGTGAGTGCAGCTTGCGCCCTCCTGGCTCTTGCAGCGGTTGCGCACATCACCTGCTCAGGGGCAGCTTGGCAGCCTGCAAAGCCCTAAGGGGCCGTGCACCCATATAGAGATACATGGGGCCCAAAGAAACTAAATAGGGTCCACATTAAGGCCAATGTACATACTATATGAGTACGTGGACCCTTAGGGAAGGTTCATCGAAGTGGGTTTGGAGGCTCTGGCTTGGTCTCTGCAATCGCCGCATTTCTCGAGGATCGTCTGAATTCGAAGGAATGGTTATCGAAGAGGAAGCTAACATTCAATAGTGCTTCAGCTGCGGTGTACTTGTAGATTCCCTTTCGGGTCGTTCGCATGAAGCTGCGGTGGTTGATCACCAGGGCACACCCCAACCAGTTTCCGGAGCTCCTCAAACAACTTGGTCCTCTCTGCCTTATCGTTGCCTTGAAGGGAGGCTGCAACTCCAGACCCGGTTCATGAGGAAGCGCATGCTCGATGTCGAAAACATTTCTCGTCCGTTCCCGCTGCTCAAGTAAACCACCGTTGACATGAGACTCCCACAAGTCAGTCTTCTGCAGGTTCTGGACAACCCACACCAGATCTGTATCTCGTTTCGCCCGGTCATCCACAGTCATCAATTCCGTCCAGGTCGATGCCTGCTTGAAGATCCCATAAAAAAATGCAATGCACGGGATCTCTGCTTCATAAGGACCCTGATAACTGAACCTTTCTTCATGAATTAGGATGATTCTCGGGATCTTTATACTAGGCCTTTACGGAAAGGTAGTGTATCAACTCTGCTGACTCATCCAGGTGGTTCTACCGGGGTTCCGGGAGGGTCGGCGGAAACCCAACATGAAACCCTGAAGACACTAAAATACCACCCTAAACCCTAAACCCTAACTCATGCCTGAATCCCCGAATCCTTACAGCACCTACCCCTTACAGGACCTCTTACAGGAACCCTAAACCCTAAACCCCTAAACCCTAAACCCCTTAGAAATAAAAAAACTAAGACGAAGTCCTCGAGGAGCTGGTTCCTCTGGAGGTCCTGGTGCCTGGATCTTCGGGCGACGGCGGCTCTGGGGTTTGGGGCGATTGATCTGCACAGACGTGGTTTTGGTGTTGCTGGGCTTTTTGGGGAGTTTCCGAAAATAGGGGATCCAAATATAGTACCCTAATAGTAGGGTCCTTATTATACGGACCCCAAAATAAGGTACCCCTAGTTTTCGGAAACTCCCATATGGGGATACTGTCAGTAGTTTCTAAGAGGTCTTTAAAGGGGAAGAACTTATCAAAGTTGCCGGGCTCGGGCTTTCCAGACTGTGGGCTGCTAGAGCTTGAGATTTAAACTCCGTTTTTTCTCTTTAGGGCCTTTACTTACTGGGGCGTTAGAAGATGTGAAGTTTCTCTTAGGGCTACTTTTCCCCGTCTTCGTTGCTGAGTTCATAAGCCCCAAAAAGGTGTACACTTTGAGTTTTATAGTGGGTAATATTATCCCCAAAAGTGTAAAGTGTATCCACTCAGCTACTAAGCCGTCTAGCAGCCACATCACCAGTGGCGCACTAAAGCTCAAGAAACAGAGGTTAGGGTTGAACATGGCTTGGTGCGACCTGATGGACATGAGTGTTGGTACAGGGCCGATAATTAATGAAGCGGATCATTACGTTTTGGGGGTATACTGCAATACAAATATGATGGGGGCGATATGTTTCTGCTGACTCAGACCTGTATATTGCACGTGCCGAACTTTCTCATGAACAGTGGTTTGAAGTCTGGGGGCCAAGTACAAATCTCCGCATTGACATCCACAGCCACGTTGATTTTTTGGTGGCCGTCGGTCAACGGCATCAACGCGACGTCGAGGTCATGCTAATGGAAAGATGAGGCTCTACATGGTGGAAGGGTCGATTCGCATGGGCTGCCATCGCATTCATGATTCCATGTAGTCTCCGTCTCCAGCCCCGGAAACTTTAAGCCCCAAACCATCCCATTTTCCCTCAAGTCCCGAGCCTGCTACAACAGCCGTTCTGTCTCAAACGACTCTGCTGGTAGGGATTATGGGGGATCCTGATTTCCATGCACTGAAGACGAGAGACTGATTGTTCAAAGGTCCACACTAGCATCTTCACATGGGCCTAAAGGTTAACGGCAGTACCGAAATAGGTCCTCATAGTTCAACTCAATACTCGCAAAGTTGCAGCACACACATGCTCTCCACGTAATGTAGTGAATGCCTTAAGCGTTAAACCCTAAACCCCTAAACCCCAAACCCCAAACGCTCAAACCCTAAAACATTGACTCCCAAGAACACCCTTAATAAACCCACCGTTCAAGATCGCCTCCGTCTGTCTTCTCGGATGCGCTGCCGCGTCTCAGCCGAGCGTTGCTCAAAGGCCTCGCAAGAGATCGAACTGAGGTCACGGGCTCTTAATTAGACTTGGGTTCCTTGAAAGGATCTATTTGGGTACGATAATGTAGGGGCCTAAATAATTAGAATAGGGTTTGGGGGTATGGTATAGTAAACTACAAGTACAATAAGGAACCCGAGAGGCCTAAATAATTGCCAATACTATTTTGTGGGATTCCTTGATGTTATTATAGTATAATGGGCCGCAAAACCCTATTCTAATTCATAAGTCCCCTATATTGCGACCGCTGCTACGCTGCGTGTCCGAACTCAATAACTGGGTACATGGGCTTAGGATAGTAAGGCAGTCGGAGTGTAGTCCTAAGGGTCTATGTACCCGAATAGTATATACTTTGGGCCCAATGTACGTCTACAAGCAGTAATTACTTTAAGGCCGAACTATATACTATGTGGGTACCTGGACCCTTACTTGAAGGGGCAGGGGACTTAGTAAGTTGGTTATACGTAGGGTTGTAATTAGGGTAACTCCATTTAGGGCACTTATAACTCCACTTATAACCTACCTACTAAGTCCCCTGCCCCTTCAAGTAGGGTAGGGTAGTAGTATCCTGGGGTATATCAGCACGAGGCCCTGAAGGTCAATGCAGGGGCCTTAATAGTTAATTAGAATAGGGTAATAGGGTTCCTGAAGGGCTCTTTACTGGATCTATGGGGCTTAATGTAGGCGCCTTCGCCATTAGAATAGGGCTCTTAGTACAAAACATATCTATGGTTAGTATGTGAATAGTCTGGCTGCTAAATGCCTAAGTCCTCAACATTCAATGTCAATGTTGTACCTTTACCAACCAAAGCTTAAATCGGGTTCCCTCCACCTAGAAAAAGCAAGATCAGGGGCCCTCCCAAGTACTGTGCAAACCCTCCGCCCTAAACTCTAAACCCTCCGCCCAAGGAAACCCAACAACAAGCAGATGCACTAACCAAGACCAAGAATCAACATGAAAACGTTAACACAACCGAAGCAAGCCTTGAAGCCCAATAACCCCCAGTATAATCGAAACATTCCGACGTTTACCTCCTTAAACTTCAACCACCCCCCTCGCCCCCGCCCCATCCCCAAAAACCCTGAAGACGAATACCTTTGCTGGCGAACCCTCAACCCTAACCGCTGAACTCCCAAACCCAAAGCCCCAAGAAGCATACCTCCGTAAACACCAAAACACCCGAACACGAATGCATTCCCCTAAGGGTCCATGTACTCATTTTGTTTGTACATTGGCCTTAATGTAGACCCTATTTAGGTGCTTTGGGCCCCATGTATCTCTAAATGGGAGTTTCCGAAAATAGGGGGTACCCTATTTTGGGGTCCTTATAATAAGGATCCTACTATTTAGGGTACTATATTAGGGTCCCCTATTTTCGGAAACTCCCATATGGGTACACGGACCCTAAACCCTAAACCGTGGGGTTCGTTGCTTCTAAGCCTCGGGTGCGGGTCCTAGGCGTCTCTCCAGCTCAGACACGCGGTTCCTCGCGGAGCAGGGCTTGGCACAGTTTTTATGGGGGGGTTTCAATACTTAGTTGCTGAGTTCATAAGCCCCCCAAAAGGTGTACACTTTTTGCTTTATAGTGGGTAATATTATCCCAAAAAGTGTGAAGTGTAACCACTCAGCTACTAAGAATAGCAGTGTTAGGGTGCAACGTTGTTCAACAATGCTGTGTTAGGGTTCCTTTCACGGTTTCCATAGAGGTGGTTCTCCCTCGAGATGTAAAGGGGATGAGCAAATGAACATACACTACTTAGAACTCTAGTCCTGACCAACCTGTTGATGCCCCTGATCCTTCCAGGCGGCTCTAGATTCTAGGCTTTGCGCGTTAGGTGCAGGAAAAGGACACTACGTTGACATCAGGTGTCGAGTTTTGAACGAAGGTTGAACGAAGGTTACCTACAGCATCCTACAACAACCCAGGTACCTTGAATACGCGATCTTTGCATGTTATCGGGATGTTGATGAGCTCGCAAGGGCAAATCGCAAACTACGGGCCTGCTTGGGCTTTGGGAGTTGTGTCAGGACAGCCCTAACACTTGAACTTCCTAGTGACGTCTCCGGCGTCGCCGAAGACTGGATCGACCGGCAGAAACTCAACAAAAAACGAACACCTCAACACCGCAAAAACCCGTAAGCCCTCAAACTCTGAAGCCCCAAAACCGAACCTACCTTTTTAGGGTTCCTTATTATGATTTCCTTATATAAGTCCTTAAAAAGGTAGGTTCTTCAGGGTTAAGGTATAACTCGCTAAACCCCTGAATCCCGAAAGCCCGAAGCCCTAAACACATAAAGCACATCCTGAATCTAAGCCCCCTAAAATACACCCTAAACCCCAAACCCCCCCAGGCACGCTGAACCCTAAGTCCTAAACCCCCGACACCCTTTCAAATCCCAAACCTCAAACCCGAAGCCTTAAAATATCCAAACCCTAAATCCCTACGACATCTACAGCCCTATAGTTAGTAGAAGCCCAAAAGTTGGAAACCCAATAGCCTCAATCCTTAAGAGTAATGTATAGGGAATCCCAGCACTATTTGGCCTTAATTCGGTTTCCAACTGTATGGGAGTTTCCGAAAATAGGGGACCCTAATATAGTACCCCAAATAGTAGGATCCTTATTTTAAGGACCCCCAAATAAGGTACCCCTAATTTTCGGAAACTCCCGTATGGGGTTTACTGTAAACCGAGCCCTCCTCAAAGTCTGCACCAAGTGGTGGCTCGGGCGGCTGGCGAGCTCGAAGTCTCGCGCCTCCAAGGCATCCTCCCGGTAACGTTACCTATACTATTCTGGGGGCTCCTTTAAAGCCTAAACCCTAAACCCTGTGGGGGCTCCTTTAAAGGGTCCTTTAAAGGGGTCTGCAAGGGATCTATAGTAGGGTTCTATGGTGTAGGGGCCTTAGGGGTTTTACGTAACAGAGCTTAGGGGTTTAGGGTTCGTCTGAAGGGATCTATAGGGTTGCTATAAGGTTTTAGGCTTTTTTTGGGGGTTTAGGGTTTTAGGTTTTAAGGCTTAGGGGTTTAAGGGGTTTTTGGTTTAGGGGTTTTCGGGTTTAGGGTTCCAGAATTTAGGGGCCTTACTGATCAGAATGTGTCGGGCTTCGGGTACCTCCCGGTAACAAGGCTTCGGCGTTTAGGGTTTAGGGCTTGGGGCGCAGGGGAGGCTATAGGGTTTAGGGTTAAGGGGGTTTAGGGTTCCTTTAAACGTTCCAGAAGCGTCCCCGACGATCTTGTCGAGCCCGCCTTGACATCCAAAGCGCGGGCATCAGGGCCGAGCGGAGGGGGCATCCACTGTCGGAGCTGTTCAGGGTTTAGGGATTTCCGGGTTCCAGGGTTCAGGGGTTTAGGGAGCTAGGGTTTAGAGCTTATTAGGGGCTTAGGGCTTTTACCTGGCCTCTCCACACTTGCGTGGCCTTGCAGAGCCGCGGCAGAATTCCTATCAAGTGGTCCGTTCGGAAGAACCAAGTATAGCTGTGATCCATTTCCAGCATCTGTAACGCCTCCTCGTGGCGTAGTACCGGCACTAGGGCTGTCAATCGCAAAAAGTCGACGGGGATGAAACTCGATAGCACACGCTCGTACTGCACGGCGCCATAATGTATGTAGGAGCCTTAATCATCAGAATGATCGAGTTTGCGGATGAGGTGGTTGCTGAATTCGGGAGACCTAAATCCTGATCTCTAGAACCCTAAACCTGAACCCCACCTACACCCCTGAACGTAAGTAACAAAATGGTCCAACAACTGTTCAACAACTACCTTAACCTACCAAAACCTACTTTTTTGTAGGGTCCCTATAAATTCAATATCAGGGTTTACAATAAGAACAAAAAAAGTAGGGTTTGGTAGTTTCAGGTATTACTATAACAGGCTATTATTCTTCAGACTTTAGGGATTCAGGTAAGCCCTAAACCAAAAGCCCGAAACCCTGAACCCTACACCCCCAAACCCATATAGACCCTAAACCCTAACACCCTTGAACCCTTATACACTTATGAACCCTAAACCCTAAGCCCAAAACAGCTCTGAACTGAGGCCTTCATCTGCGCCACCTGCTCCAGGAGCAGATGTCGCTCTGCCTGCGGCCAACCCTGAGGGCCCCATGTCCGCATATATAAGAAAAACGGTTCCCTTAAGGGTTCCTTTGAGACTTTTTGTAAGGGTTCCTTTGAGGGTCCATCTACGCACATGGTATATACTTTGGCCTTGAAGTAGTCGCTACATAGGTACTCTAGGGCCAAGGTATGTACTGTAGGTATTATAAGGGCCTAAATAATTACCAATACTATGTTGGGGGTTGCTCATTATAACTATAGCATAGTAGGCCCCAAAACCTTATTCTAATTATGATTACAGCCCCTGGGGCTTTTAAATCCTTTGAAAATATTAGTAAATAAGATCCTCTTAAGCCCAATACGGGAAAATATAAAATGTCCCAAAGCCCTACCTGGCTATATTAATATAGGTACATGCACCCTTAGGGGAAGATGGAAACGAACGTTGTTCAACGGACGAAGAGCGCCTGCCAAGTTGGACTCGGGTTTTGCGACGATTTGCAGCGATTTTCGATTTTGACCTAAAGACGCTGCCAAACCGGGTGGGTTTAGGGTTTAGGGTTTAGGGGTCGTATTCAACTTTAAAACCTGTGCCATGAAATAGAACAGGATCCGGGGGACTGTTAGTAATAATGAACATGAGAGTGAGAGTAGCAATCTTCAAAACCATAATCGGGCCAAAAGGGCATTGCCGGACAGAAAAGCAGTAGTCTGAATGCGGGACAAGAATAACACTGAACCCTCAGAACGATGATGATGACGACGATGGTGACGATCTTAGTTGCTGAGTTCGTAAGCCCCCCAAAAGTGTACAGTTTTAGTTTTATAGTGGGTAAGCCCCAAAAAGTGTACACTTTTGGTTTTCATAGTGGGTAATATTATCCCAAAAAGTGTAAAGTGTATCCACTCAGCGACTAAGCGATGATGACGATGATGATGATGATGATGAAAATATCAGGACTTGGGTCTGGGCTTTAGGGTTGAAGCTTGAGGTGAAGTGTCCTCAACAAGTTTTAGGTTTAGGGTTTAGGGTGTATACGGTTTATAAGGAAATAATGGAATGGATTCTCATGCCAAATACCAGTAGTTCAGGTCTGTATTTTGCGCTGTTTTCTGCAAGCCCGACATGTTCTAAGGGGGGGGGGCTTCTGACACAATCCGACAACTCTGCAAGCAATGCCATCAAGGCCATGTTGGGCTCCGAGAGCACCTGAGTCTACAGCTTTGACAGGAATGTCTGAACTTCAATCTCCCGACGCTCGCCCGGCCTTGAGCAGCTTTCTTGCCCACCCCTTTGGCGCGACTAGTCCCCGCAGCCTCCCGCATGAGGAAGGTGCGGAGAGGCTGAATGAAGGCGGCTGTCTTCTTCAAGCACTCACACACGGTGTCAAACCTCTGGAATGCGTTAGGTGTGGCTGGGAAGTGCATTGGCCGGCTCGGAAAAACAGTGCAGACCCTCTCGAACACAGGAGCCGGCTCTTGCCAGCGACCCGTAGTCCTTCTTGTCGTCAGTAATGTAGGAACCTGATTAAGAAACCTTGGGCCTTTATTAGGGTTCCTTACATGAATCCTACTATTTTGGGGTTATAGGCCCGGGATTTCTTCATCAGGTTCCTACATTACCGACTCCCAACACGAACTCCTGCACCAGCTGTGACCTGGGGTCGCTCCGAAGAGTCCAAGGTTCTCTGCGCCGAGTGTAACACACATCGATGTCCATGAACGTTCGGAAAGACGCCTCCCTGGAAGCCAGTTTGGGGTTTTTGGAGTTGAGCTCCTGGACAAGATTCCCGGTTCGCGTCCTGCGAAGTCTAAAAACCCCTGCGGGAAGTGGGACTGTAGTGGGTTCTGACACCTGTCAGAACCCAAGAGGTTTGGCCATTTGGCCACGGTATATCTCGCGGAACCCCAATGGAACACAATAACTGACATGCCTACCCCATGCGTCTTCCCCTCAATGTGCCCTGAACTGGTTTGCCGCGTCCGACAATAAATACATGGTCGACGATAGGGTCTTGGTCAGAAAGTGTGTAAGATCTGGTCTGTGAAGTATCCCAGAAAAGGTACTTGGGATCCGTGGGAATCCTCGAAGCAATGACGAAAGGTGGTCGCGCCCTGAACCCTCAACCCTAAATCCTGAACCCTTTATCCGAAACCCCAACTCTTGTACCCTAAATCCCTGAATTCAAATCCCGAAACCCGAACACCTAAACCCCACCTGAAACCAAAACAAACCTGCCTTTTTCAGGAAGTACGTTACTAAACCATAACAAAAGGTAAGCCCGAAGCCCTTAACATTTGTACCTAAACCCTGAACCCTAAGCCCTGAGGCCTAATCCCCATAAGCTCTAAGCCCCCAGCCCTAATCCCTACTTCAACCCTGAGTAACCTACCTTTTTAGGCTTCCTTGTCATGACTTCCTCATAAAAGTCCTCAGGTTATTCCGGGTTACCAGGTAAGCCCCTGTGTGCCTCGAGTCGGCGTTCGGGCCAGTCGGCTCCAAATCCGGGACCCAGACCCGCCAACCCTCGGCAGAGGTTTCGGGTTTCAGGGTTTAGGGACTCGGATTTGGGGCTTAGGGCCGTAGGGGGTTTTAGGGTTTAGGGCGATAATCATCATCCTAACAGACCTACAGCTCTAAATTTCCTGAAACCTTCTCGAGGCTTTTGTGAACACATGTCCTCGTAAGGAAGCCAACAACGGTAACCCCAACTAACCTGCCGCTGCATGGACTTATAGAAGGAAATCATGATACAGATCCCTGAAAAGGAAGGCTTTCTAGAGTTCAGGGCTGAGAGCACCGGGGGAGTGAACAAGGTAGCCGAGGAACTGCAGAAGGCTCTGAGGCAAAGAAATGTTAATGCAGGGTTCGTCCCGTGACTAAGAAACTTACCAGGGGTCTACCCATAGGCTCCAACCCTAAACCCTAAACACTATTGTAGTTCCTTTTCAGAAATAAACCTTCTGGGATCCGATATATAAACCACAAAAAGTGACAAAAAGGAACTACGATGGAGCCTACAGACATATTATGTTCAATCTGCCGTGCTGTAGCAAACCAAAAGTTTGCCTGTCGTAGATGGGGCTTGGCGGAGCTACCCGCCAACATTACTATACGGGCCAAAATACTTAGAATAGGGTTTTGGGAACCATTATGCAACAAATGTAATAAGGAACCCCCAAAATAGTATAGGTAATTCTTAAAGCCCCTTTATCACATCTACGACGAAGGCACAAGTTCCAGCACCAAGAACCGTAGAACCGTATGTTCTAGACACTGAACCCTGAACCCTTCATACCCTAAGCCCTACAAACCCTTCACCCGAACACGCTCCACCGTAAGCCCCAAGATGTTTCTATATATGTGCATACATAGTATACACATACATATATATATATATATATATATACACTTATAACTATGTAAATATGTATGTCCATAGATAGCAAACAGAGAGAACGGAGAGGCTGATGTAATTTGTCAACAGGTCACAGGGTCCTAACACCCTAAAGCCCGAATCAAACCCTGTCCCCTCAGACAGTATACATATCCTAACCCCCAAGCACCCTAGACCCCATACCCCCCACAAACTCTGAACAAGCCGGCCTTCTCTTCCTGCGCTGCCGGAGGCCTCCTACACTGGAGGCGAACTATTGAAAGCCACAGCAACTAAATCAACCCCCAAAACCCTAAGTACCGATAAAGCAGGGCTTCTATGCTAGGAATGATTATTAAAATGGTTTAGGCAAGTTTCCCGCCACACAGGTACTTAGGACCCTTTGGTCAAGCAAGCCAATAGATCAGTACGTAGTGTACATTATAAGCAGATGTCCTTACATGCATAGACAGGTTCAGATCAACGGATAGGGGTACATTAGTTTTTGGTCCTATATCATAAGGATCCTACTATTTACGGTAGGTCCTCTATTTTCGGAGACTCCCATATAGACGATAGATGGATAGATATGATCATCTATGATTTGATCTGTGTCTACCCATTGCAGCTTGGCCCTATCGAAAAGCACGTGCAATTTAAATCACGTAACGAAGGGTTTGTATATAGAGTAATAAAAAAGAGTGGCATGACCGGTGCTGCACAACTTTCTTACTGCTGCAGACATCTGTAGGACAATCCGAAAGCTGCCACGGCTTTTCCGGCTTCGTCACCGAACCCGAAATCCGGAACAGCATCTTGCGTTCATCGTGTTCCGTAATCCGTGAAATCCTGCACCTCTTCTCTCAGCTTCAATCTGGTCTCATAGGGTTTAAGGGCTCTTCTGGGGGTGTATGTTTGAGGGCTATTCTGGGGCTGTACCATACGGTCTATAAGTTGTACTCTAGTCCCCGGATTTTAATATCTTCAGCACCGCACCCTGAACCCTCAAAGCCCGAAGCCCTCAAGCCTGCTTCGAGGCTCTTAATGCTGCTAGACCAAAATGCCAATGAAGCTGTCGAGAACATCACGAACAAACTTTCTGGTCCAGGCGAGTTTTGAGCACAGAGATGTGCGCCCGATTGCATTCATGACGTGCCCACAAGATCTGAAACTTGTTGCGCCACATGTGCTCAGCATTCGTCAGCTGGTTCTGAAGGCGGCCACAGCGGCTCTCCAGAATTTGCACCCTTGTTTCAAGAGCAGACGGAGTCCGCGGGGCACAGGACGCCCGAGGAGAGCGGCTGCGATCACAGTCTTCAGGCACAACCACGGCAGGCTCTAGAGTAGGATTTGGGGGCCTTTATGTTATGTTTAGGGGTTTAGGGTTTAGGGTTTGGGGTTTAGGGTTTAGGGTTTAGGGTTTAGGGTTTAGGGTTTAAGGGTTTAGGGGTTTAGGGGTTTAGGGTTTAGGGGTTTTGGGTTTAGGGTTCTGATTCCAGCAAGGACCCCAAGGGAATATAACTACTACTGACACCGTATTGCACTCTGAACCGTAAACCCTGGGGTCCGACGTGACTGAAGGCCTAAAGCCTCAGAAACCCTAGACCCTAAACCACAAGGGTAGTTCTCTTAGGGTCTTGAGGGTCCTTTTCATAAGGGTGCCGTACTATATTGGGGACCCAAAAAGAGACCCTAATTTAGAGAACTACCCTTTTACTAGTTACTAGACCCAGAGACTCCAGTATCACTCAATTAACGTTTGACAACTAATTTCAACTGGGACCACCAGGAAGAGCTGAACAACGACGAAAGGACATCTGAAAGCCAATACGACCCCCAATATGATAATAAGGTATATTTCCTAATTCCCTTATAGAAGCCTTATAGATCCCTTTAAGCAACCCTTTAAGGAACCCTTAGAGGTATATTTTTTATTTAAGGGACATGGGAATTTCCGAAAATAGGGGACCCTAATATAGTACCCTAAATAGTAGGATCCTTGTTGAAAGGACGGTACCCCCTAATTTTCGGAAACCCTCATATACCCCTATAGATTCTAGTACCCTTATGGATCCCTTATAGTACCCCTCATAGACCTTAGAATTTAATTAAGGGATATTGGAGTCTCTGTGTACCCTAAACCCTATAGATCCCTTAAAAGGATCCCTTTAAAGGAACCCTAGGATATTAGAATTCCCTAAAAAACCCTATAGATCCCTTAAAGAATCCCTTTAAAGGAACCCTAGGATATTAGAATCCCCGAATTTGCGGGATATTGGGGTCTCTGGGAAGCCCTGGGGTCCTACAGTCAGTGAAACCCAGAAAGTTGGAACATGGATTTAGGATGATTAGTGCTGGGATTCCCTCTACTCTACCTTAAGGGCATGAGGATAATGATGTTCCAACTTTCTGGCTTCTACTGTGCAACAAGAATAAAGGCGCCTGCCGACCGCCATCTGCGAGGCTGGGGCCTCGGCTTGGGGGTTTCATCAGGTTTCAGGTCTTTGGGGTCTAGGGTTTAGGGGTTTAGGGTCTTGGGGGTTTCAGGTCTTTGGGGTTTCAGGTTTTGGAGGTTAAGGGTTTAGGGGTTTAGGGGTTTAGGTTTTGGGGGTCAGCTCCTGATGGAGCAGTTTCCATTCCAGGTCACAACTCCGAGTTGAAAATCATCCCACCCACCAAGGAATCCTCAACACTAGGAAGCCAATAATCTTAGTTGCTGAGTTCATAAGCACCAAAAAGTGTACACTTTGAGTTTTATAGTGGGTAATATTATCCCCAAAAGTGTAAAGTGTATCCACTCAGCTACTAAGTAAAGCCTAACAGGCCTAACACCTAAATCCTGAAGCCCAGAGTCGGTACAGCCCTAAAATACTTGTAGGGGTAGGGGACTTAGTAAGTAGGTTATAAGAAGAGTTATAATAAGTGCCCTAAAAGGAGTTACCCTAATTATTTCCCTACATATAACCAACTTACTAGGTCCCCTGCCCCTTCAAGTAAGCCCTTAGGCTCAAACACATGACGAATGGATGCGCGTCCTTGGTTCCTGGGGAACATCAGATTGTGATCCGCTCTTTTCGCATACACCCAAACTACCCCCCCAATAACTTCCGGTAGGTCCTTGTCCATGACACTCGAAATAAGGTCCCATCCCTCCTTGATGGCGCCCTTGGGACCAGCGAGCTTAAAATTAACATCATCAACATAAACAACTAGCAGAAGCCGTTTCTTGGGGTGATAGAACGCAGTTTTTCCAGATGTAAGAGCCGCTTCAAAGCCAACCTTCTTGAGCTCGGTTTCGCAATGCCGCTCCCAGATCCTCCCCGGAATCAGGGCGACCGTAGAGGGCAAGCTTCAAAGGTGCCACGGGTCTTTCATAATATAGGGGATGTCTCTGTCGACTCCGACTGGTGCCGCGAGCTCCAGCTCCACTGACGCCAGCTTGACGAGTCATCCCATGACGACCCCGACCAGTCTGACCAGCCGCAGTGGCTCCAGTCCCTACTGGTGTTGTTGTTGCCCCAGCCGCTCATTGGATAGCCTGGGCACCGGGTAGTGTAGTAACCAAAGGCTTGGAATCGGGAGGGTTTTGGGGCCCATTACGCCTATTGGGCATCTGCTTATTGGATCACATAGCCAGGTTGGGAACCGACAACATCTAGAATCTTACCAGCCTCCATGGACGCAGGATTGCTAGGCATCCCTTAAACTCTATTGATACAGCCCCAGAAGAAACCTCAAAAAGTATGATGCTGCCCCATAATAGCCCTTAAACATACACCCCCAGAAGAGCCCTTAAACCATATGAGGACAGCCCCAGAATCACCCTTACCAGAACAGCCCTTAAACCCCATGATACAGCCCCAGAATAACCCTTACTAGAATAGCCCTTAAAACTTAAAACCGATGATACAGCACCAGAATTCTGAGGTTTCGACCTTCTGATGGTCCGCCCGCCTCAAAGGTTGAATCTACCACGTTGAACTGCATAGATTCATGTACTGATGGTTAAAGACGCCAGCACCTCTGTGTAACTGTTTGAAACAACTAATCTAGTCACGACAAATTTAATTCAGGCTCGGGTTTTTAGGACTCAAGGCTCTGGGATCAGGGTTTAAGCGATATGGGAGTTTCCGAAAATAGGGGCCCTAATAGCCTACTTCAGTACCCTATATAGTAGGATCCTTATTATAAGGACCCCAAAATACGGTACCCCTAATTTGCGGAAACTCCCATATAGTGCTACAGTATGGTGCTCCACGTTCAGAATTTCAGGATGTCCGGCTTGGGGTTTTTAGGGTTCGGGCTTTTAGTATTCACGGCTCAGGGTTTTGGGGCGCACTGTCCTAGGGTTTAGGACCTCCGGTTCAGGGTTTTGGGGCTTGCTACGGAGTGCTTCATTGACGCCATTCTGTTGGTGCTGACGGCTGGGGATACCAAGATTCGAACTGCTTGACTTCTGATGCAACCATCAAATTATTTAATTACTGCCTTATGTAGCTAGTACAGTTGCCGCCCCACTAGGCTTCCTTTTCTGCTGACCTATTCTATGGTTTTTCAGGTTCCCATAACAAGACACTCAAGTGTTCCCAAAATAGGGGACCCTAATATAGTACCCTAAATAGTAGGATCCTTATTATAAGGTACCCCTAATTTTCGGAAACTCCCATATAAACCCTAAACCTTAAACTCATAACCTCCGGCGGCCCCTTCTTTCTCTACTCCGCCTCGAAGCTAAGCTTTGTGGCGATCTCTATCGAAGAAACCATAACACCCAGCAACAAATGGGAGTTTCCGAAATTAGGGGTACCTTATTTTGGGATCCTTATAATAAGGATCCTACTTTTTTAGGGTACAGTATTAGGGTCCCCTATTTTCGGAAACCCCCATATACAACCAAGAAGCCTAGGGTCTGCAGACGCGCAATTTATGACACTACACAAAAAAAAGGCACGGAACTTTCAGACTGCGATTCCATTCTAGCTCCGGTACGACACCCCTGAACCTCACAGGGAGTGTAAAGTTTTATTCGTTGGTGCTTAGGATTAGGGGTTTTGGGGCTTGCATTGGCTCCGGCCGTGCGGCTGCGACCACACTGAAACCACAACAACCTACCTTTATTTGCACAAGGCTTGAATCTGAATCCTAACACAGCAATGAGCAGTTGGCAGGGATCTAGAAAAGGTAGGCTGGGGGCCTGAGTAACTAGAAGAAGGTTTTTGGGTATGCTATACTCCAATTGGAGCTCCAAGGACCAGAATTGGGAAGCAATAGCCCTAAACCCTAAACCGGTTATGGTCCCTAAACCCTAAACCCTAAACCGGTTACGGTAGTTCAGAGCCCTTAACCCTTGGCCCCTAAACCCCAAACGCCGAACCATATATCCGGTAAACATTCAGGGTCGGTATGAAATCCCAACCCAGAAGGACCATTCTTATGAACCCTTATGGTAACTTAAGGGAAGCCTCAAACGACCCCTTAAAGGTCCTAAACCCTACACCCTTAAAGGAACCCTGTAAACGATCCCTTAAAGGAACCCTTCAAGGATCTAAAGGTGTACATGGCGCCCTCGGGGAATCCTTGCCTCACAGGCCCCACCCAGAAGGCGCTGATTCTGGGCAACCGCCTGAGTTTGAAGAAGCTGAAAGTTTAGGGTTGAGTGGTTTAGGGCTTAGGGTTTTGGTGGTTTAGGGTTTAGTGGCTCAGGGTTTACATAATGGATAAGGGTTTAGGGTTTAGGGTCCCGCGGGTCTGGGGTTTGTATGGGGGTATGTTCTACTATCATTGCAGGACCTGATGCCAAGAGGATATTCTTACCAATCATCTTCAGATGCTTGTTATTCAGGGCTTTTCCCATCCGAGATCGCAGAACTTAAAGCGAGCATCAGAAAACTCTCGAGTCGTTGCCCTAGACCTTAAACCCGTGGGTGGGGGGGGGGGTCGTAAGTAGATGTCACTATAATTTCCTATATATACTGGCTACCTCACTTAATGCACAACGTACTAGGTCCCCACATCCTGCTGTAGGTGCCTCTAAACCCTGGTTTTGTCTCATAGCGCCCACACTGGCTCTCGAGCCAGCTATAGAATACGAGCCCTAGTCCCACGCAGCACAAACTGGTGCCATCATGCTGGCTTTGATTCCGTAAACTATTGTTATTTTGTTGTTAAGGGTCCTGTCTAGGGCTCAAAGGTGTAGGGAAGGTTTAGGGTTTAGGGTCTAGGGCAGCACAGAAAACCCCTGTAAACGGAAATGAAACAAAACCCTGTTAACTACAAGACACAACAGCCTATAAACCTATGAATCCCTATGAGGCCTTACAAAACCTAAAGGCCTACAAAGCCTTACAAAACATAAACCAAATTATTGTAATAGAACCGTATAAGGCCCTACAAAAACCGGTACTAGTAAAACATAAAAACACATTCATATTTTTTTGCAGCGAGGCCCTGCAAACCCACCCTATGTTAAGCCCTGTCAGCCCCTTGAGCAACCTAAATCTCATGCCTCCGGCCTCAGGGATTGTTCCCTTCTCTTTGAGCTGCGACCAGAGGCTGTGCCTGCTATGTCCCGGAGGCTGTGCCAAACAGGCCTAAAGGCGCTTTGATCCGCTGAACTGGAATATGCTGGCGCGCATCAGTGTGCAGGCAAATCTCCTCTTGTGCCAAGCTCGACAGGTGACTGTCAGTGATCGTTGCCATGACCTCCAAGTTTTGGGCCAGCAAGGTGCCTATTGTTTTCCAGGCACTTACCCACGGTTTATGGAGCACAAGGGCAAGATGCCGCGTACCCATGCCGACTCACTGCCATGGTGGAACTTACAAACAGTGATCCTTAAACCCTTATAAGGAACCCTACAAAGCCCTAGCCTTTGCCCTACAGATTCAGGACTCACGCCGTACATACTTGGCCCTAAAGTACACTCTAAGCCGAAAATATAGACTAGATGAGCGCATGGACCCTTGGGCCTCCTACTACTACTACTACTGCTACTACTGCTACTACTACTACTACTACTACTACTACTACTACGACTACACTAGTACTACCACGACTGCTACTACCACTACTACTACTACTACTACTTCTACTACTACTATTACTACTACAACTACTCCTACTACTGCTAAAACCTGCCGTTGTAGGGGACGGACCGCCTTGAATCGAGCCAGGTCAGCGCCTGCAGTTTCAGAGGCTCAAAGCTGGTTTATAGGGCTTAGGGTTTAGAGATTTTTGGGCTTTCGGATCATGATAGGGTTCCATACCGGGTTGATAATGGCGTTTTAAAGCTTTATGGAGTTTGATACAGGGTTGCATTTTACGGGTTTTGGAATGGCTTGTAGAATTTCTCTTGCTTTGTCTGGACTTCGCAACTCAGGCGCTTCCGGGTTTGCGCTGTTGTGTACATTTTTATGTATCCGGCCTGGGGCCTGCCTAAACTACGATAACCTACTTTTTTGCTAGTGTCGCTGAAACTCTGTATCAGGGTTTATATTAGGATCCTACAAAAAAGTAGGTTGTGGTAGCTTCGGGTAGGGCTTAAGGCCAGGGCTTTGATGAGCGTTTTGGGGTTTTCTCTCCCAAAGGGTCCGAAGTACCTATATAGTAGACATTAGGGTCTACACAAAGCAAATACTGCTATGGACCGGGTAATTACTCCCCATAGAAGTACCGGTACCTCGGATACTCCTGGGTCTAGTCCAGGTAGCAGAAGGTGCAAACAGGACCAAAGGATCTTTAAAAGTAGGAGCCATATACCCTTATGCTATGCATTCCTATACGATATATGAACCTTTAACCCTTTTTGGGGTTCATTTCGTCCTAAGGTTTCCGTGTGTAGCATGTCTTCGCCATGCTGCGATCTGTGCAGGAGTTCCAAATCCATATAGCAAAGGCCCCCCCAACAACCTGAACCATAAACCCTGGATCGTACGCTGCTAATCAAACTCAGACTGGCATGGCTCCTCATCGCATGAACCCCACCACTGCCATCACAACATGAAAAGTATGCAGAAACCCATGCCCCTACTCGTTAAAGGCCCTGATCTGCTTCTGGAGTCGCGAGGTACGCTAGGGGTGAGAGGATGCGAATAATCTCCCGACGCCAGTATAGTGCTACGGGCTGTTCAAGAGGTGCTTCTCGGGGTCGGCGCATAAGTTGGTTGAGGCCGCGCAGGGCTCCGAGGCCATATTGGCAGCAGTAGCGGCGATCAGTGAGGTAAGCCGTGGCAATGCCAATGGCTCTCATGTTCCATGCCACAACGTTGGGCCAGAAAATACCGAACCCGTACAGATGAGAGATACGTTGAATCAGTGGCATCCAGGTCTTCCCACAGGCATACAAAGCCAATAATCACTAAAGGGATGCACCTGAACAAAAACTTCCGAAGGGGATGCACCGGAGCGTTGGGCTCATAACCCGCTGAGGTGAAGCCCCAGCAGGTCTCGATGCTTTTACATCTCGCTGCCGAAGAACTCCGAGGGTCCCTGCCCGGAACTGAACGATGCTCCCGCCAGAGGAGGCCGGGCCCCTAAAGGGCTCTGGCTCGAGTCATCCTACACCCGACGCACGAGGGCCAGTCCGGAGCACATGCCAAGAACAACAACATCCGGGTTTATAAAGGGTTCGGGACTTGGGTTTTAGGGTTGAGGGTTGTTGGAGTTTAGGGCATGCTAACATCCTAATCGCAATTCCCCAGCAACACTTCTCACAATCCCAGAGGGTCCAAGTCTGAGGAATATACCTTAAATAAGAATATTCAAGGCTTTAATAACAAGCAGACTCCGAGCAAAGAGATGTGGCACCCGCAACAGTCAACATCCGCGTAGTTTAAGGCTTAGGGCCTAGGGTTTAGAGATTCATGGTTTAGGGTAGGGTTTACCGGTTTAGGGTTCTTAGGGCCTAGGGTTTAGGGTTTAGGGGTTCAAGGTTTAGGGTAGGGTTTACGGTTCAGGGTTTAGGGGTCGGGGATTTACGGGTTCAGGGTTCAGGTTTCGGGTTCCCCCTTAGAGGAAACAATATCTGAAGAGAGCTACAAAAAGGTAATCCTAAACCCTACCTTAACCCTGAAGAACCTACCTTTTTAGGGTTCCTTATTATGATTTCCTTATCTGAACAAAGCTACAAAACGGTAATCCTAAACCCTGAACCCTAAACTCTAAAACCCTAAACCCCCAAACCCTAAACCCGACCCAGCCACTGTTCGGAAGTATGTGACGAAGGGCCTGAGAAATGAGAAACGTTATTCCTTGGGGTTCCGTGTTATAACAACGCGAAGGGAATCAACCACCTAAAACCTTAAACCTTAGTTGTAAAACTCGAAAACCCCTAAACCCTCAACCGCAAAACCTTATTCTAACCATTAAAGCCACAAAAGTTACTAAAGCTTCTAACCGGTGCCCTTACAGAACCCTTAAAGAGCCCTTGAAAGAACCCGAACTGTTAGTTGGAGCAGCCCTATGAAAAATGGGGTCTAAGGGTTTCGGGCTTAGTCATATATTAGATCCCAATGTAACCCTGTCCTTCTTCTTCTTTACGGATCCTACGACTCTCTGTTTCAATAGCCGGGCCCAAAAAGTTGAAACCTTCTATGCAAGCGGCCAACAAGTTAAAGTTCTCCTATTAAGCATTCCCAGGTTTTAATATGTTGCAGGACCCGGATCTGAGGTCAGCGCTGTTGTCAGAGAGGATACCTGAAAAAGCCGATAGTGCTTTAGGGTTTAGGGTAATTTTCACATCTCGGTCTTCTCGATTTCCAGCAACCGGGTTTTTGGTGGTACTTCGAGGGCCTAGGGCCTCAGCTGTTGGGGTTCCGAGTTGAAAAGGTTTACCTGGGCCTGCCACATGTAGGTTCTGATCATATGCCCTGATATCAAAATCATCGCAACAAAGTGCATCCTGGGCTTTACGAGGGCCGGCCCGACATTCTGAGCCCCTTGAAACCCTGAACAGCCAGTTTAGGCCTCTAAGGTTCAAGGTTTACAGACGGAGGAGAGGGTGCACAGGGGCATCCTAAAGCATCCTAAACCCGGAAAACACCCTAAACCCTGAAAGCCCTATAAAACCCTAAAAGCCCTGTAAAACCCTAAAAGCCCTATAAAACCCTAAAAGTCCTAGCAAACCCTAAAAGACCTATAAAACCCTAAAAGCCCTATCAAACCCTCAAAGCCCTATCAAACCCTCAAAGCCCTATAAAACCCTGAAAACCCTATAAAACCCTGAAAACCCTATAAAACCCCTAAAACCCTATAAAACCCCTGAAAACCCTAGAAAACCCCAAAAACCCTATAAAACTCCACAGAAACTTGAGTCCAAGCTGCTCGAAGGAGGTTCGCCGGGCTCTGCGACCCAAGCCTGAGTTCTTGTGAAGGGATTTCCCTAAGGGTCCACGTACTCATATAGTATGTACATTGGCCTTAATGTAGACCCTATTTAGGTACTTTGGGCCCCATGTATCTCTATATGGGTACACGGACCCTTAGGATGTAATTTCAGTTACCATCATGGGGATCTATTGGGTTTAGGGTTTAGGGTTTAGGGTATACCATAATAAGGAAACCGTAATTTCTATCAGGAACACCAGTCTGTTAAGGAAACCATAATATAATTTACTAAAGACCCCTTTTATGGTAACTTAAGTATAATGGGGATCTATAGCCTTTAGCAGTTAATATGGTTTCCCTATTTTGGCAACTTAAACTATAAATCCCTGAATAAGGAAACCATAATTACTATCAGGGAAAACCATCTTATGTAGGGAGCCATATTATTAGGGAAACCATATTGCGTACTATAGATCCCTATTATGGTAACTTCAGTGAAATTGAACCCAGAAGCTTCCAGCGAGGGCGCTTCCGTCGAACGCGGCTCGATGCCTCATGGGACCCCTTCCCTAAGGTTCCTAGTTTAGGGTTTACCTTACTTAACCCTGAAGAACCTACCTTTTTGAGGACTTCTATAAGGAAAGCATAACAAGGAACCCCAAAAAGGTAGGTTCTTCAGGGTTAAGGTAGGACTTAGGGGCTTAGGGTTTAGGGGCTTAAGGGCTATAAGGCTCCATGTGCTCTTTTAGGGTTCCTTTCAGAGTTTCTTTAAGGGTTCTATAAGATTGAGGGGTTAGTCCATGCACTCATGTAGTATATACTTTGACCTTACAGTAGTCCCTATGTAAGTGCTTTAGGGCGCGGCCAAAGTACAACATAGGTACACAGACCCTTAAAAAGGGCTTCCTCGCATGGTTCCTTAACGGGTTCTTCTGCGGGCTACGTCTGCGGAAAACATAGTTGTAATTCCTAACATGGAAAGCCCACTTTGTGCTACACTGGATCTTAGGACCCTTAGGGCCTTGATGGTTAGCGGCTGCTTCGGACTACGCACGGCTAAACCCTGGACTACCTCGCACTAGTCTATATGCATATACAGAGGGACTACTCGGACGTAATCAAGACATACCCTAAAGCTCTGAGAAACCTCCAAAGAGGCAAGGTACCACCCAAGACATTTGGGGTTGAAAGCTTAGAGTTTAGATAGGCGATATACATATACACACACATATATATATATATATGTATAGGTTAAAAAAATTATATATATATATATATATATCTATATATATGGGGAGAGGGAGAATAAACCCCTCAAAACCTGATGCAAGCAGAGGGCCCTTCTTTTGCTTGGTTTAAGCGCTGCTTATGTGGGAGCTTCACCTAGCGGACCTAGCGAGGGAGTTGACTACCAAACCCTATGGCGGCCGCTAAACCCAACACCAAAAACCGTGACCCCGACAACCCTGACTGACGCTGTCGGAGATAACTTTGTAGAAACCTAGTAATAAATAGCCCTAGCCACGTCACACTATCATGGTTATCTCATAGCACGCTTTCGGAATCAAGCCTCTTTAAACGCACTGCGCCCTTCTCCTTATAGAAACCTCCGAAGCAGCTGTCGAAACCCTGTACGGAACCCTCTAGATACACTTCACGAAATATCCTTGTGCGGTATATGGAAACCAAAACAAAGCATAGAACAGACTCCAAACAATGGTGTACTCTGAAACCCCTATGGAACCCTATAGAACGACCTGATACCCCTCGAATCGTGCATTGTGCACTTGGAACCCTAAGAGCCAATTCCCTTATGATCATACACTCCCGAGTACTAACATACACAAAACCCTAAACCCTAAACCCTAAAATGATCATACACTCCCGAGCACTAACCTACACCACAAGACCCTAGACCCTAAACTCCAAACCCTAAGCCCCAAACCTATAGAGCCCACAAAAGAACACAAGGAAACCCTAAACCCTAAACCCTGAACCCTAAACCCTAAACCCTGAACCCTGAACCCTAAACCCTAAACCCTGAACCCTGAACCCTAAACCCCAAACCCGATGATCCGAAGCCCAAGTACCGAATCGTTGTATCGGCCCGATTGGACCCTGAAAGGGACTCCTATTCCCAGACCCCCGGGAGGATCTAGAAAGTAGATCCCCTAATTAGGGTTTAGAGTTTAGGGTTTAGGTTTTAGGGCTTAAGGTTTAGGGTTTAGTAGATCCCCTAATTAGGGTTTAGAGTTTAGGGTTTAGGTTTTAGGGTTTAGGGTTTAGTATAGATCCCCTAATTGGGGGCCCTATACTACTAAGGGTATTTTATAGGAACCCCCATTAAGGGATCTACTGTTTGGATCCTCCCGGGGGTTCTGGCGTTCTAGAACCCTTTCGACCCTTCTCTGGGATCCCTTGGAGGAATCCAAAGAGCCCTTATAGATCCCTTTAAAGGAGCCCTATTGTAGAACCCTTTAAAGGAGCCCTTATAGATCCCTAAACCCTAAACCCTATTGTAGAACCCAAGACCCTAAAAAACCCTAAAAAAACTCTAAAAAGCCCTAAACCCTCAACCCTTTGAATACATCCTTATATTATAGAACCCTTTAAAGGAACTCTATGCCCTATTATAGACCCTATCAATTATCCCTCGAACGGAACCCTTAAAAAAAGGGCCTGCCAAGGGCTCTGCAGGCGCCGCTGCGCAGGCGCGCAGTGGCGGAGCAACTGCGAGGCTCCCACCAGGGATTTCAGAGTTTATACGGCTTTAGTTTTTAAGGGATTTAAGGGTTTAGGGGTTTATACGGTTTTGGAATTTGAGGGATTTAGCATTCAAGGGTGTATACGGTTTTAGAATTTACGGGATTTAAGGGATTAGGGGTTTATACGGTTTTAGTTTTAAGGGATTTAAGGGTTCCAAGGGTGTGAAATTCGAGCTAGAGTTCAGAAATTGGAGGCTAAGGTTCAAGAGTCGTAGTGAAGGCGGATCGGTAGGGTGGAGGGTTTGGGGTTTGAGGGATCCTGCGTTCAGGGCTCAGAGTCCCTCGTGCTTGAGGAGGGTTGAGGGTTTAGGGTTGAGGGTTTCTGCGTTGAGGGTTTAGGGTTTAGGGTTTAGGGTTCTCAGATCCTAGATCGGATTGGGGGAGTGCTCCTGGAACTTTGCTGACTTTTGTGGGTGTTGCTTCCATTGGTTGTGCCTCTGCATGCCTTACTACTTCCCGAAAGAACACATGACATAGGTCTTCCGTGTATACTACCCCTTGGCTGACTCTGAAGATGAAAAATCACAAACGACCCATATACCCTGAGCCGGACGAAACAACAGCAAAATGCCGTGTGCGTTTAGGGTTTAGGTTTGGGGTTTGGAGTTTGGAAAAATTACGACAAACTTCCAACAAGGCACTGGTGCCTTTTGAGTCCAGCTTCGGGCCTTAGGGAGCTTAGGCTTAGGGTTCGGCAATCTGAAACTGCACAAGACCTTGAAGCCTGAATTTCGTATGTGCAGAACATAAACCCTCAAATATGTAGGTGGTTGTCAATATTATGGTCCCTTTTTGGGGCCCTAATATAGTACGGCACCTATGATTTAGGGTACCCAAAAGGGGGACCAAAATTTTGACAACTACCCAAATGATAAGCTCAGCGCAACAGCAAAAAAAACTGCAAGCAATGAAGACGAACGCAAAGGGTCCTAGGTACTGTCATGGGGGATACTTTCTCAAATCATACTCGTAATTCCTAACCCTACATTCTACCATCTAGGTACTTTGGACCTGTTGGGGAAAGCTATCCCCGGCCCAAGCCGCAAATGCCTGCCACTGGCTCTGTAGGTGGCAACGAGGACATGGAGGTGCTCTAATTACCGTGTTACTCACAGGGCTCACAGGCTCACCTCCCATCTTCTGGATTGTCATCTTAACAATCCTGATATCTAATTTTGCGCTGTTTTAAGCACTGAAAGCTCAGGGTGTTGGATCTTTTTTGGGCTTCAGGGGGTGTTGGGCGGTGGTGGCATCCTGAAACGCTCGTCCGTTACTAATACAGCATTCAAGACGCCATGTGCACGGTTGCAGCACAAAGCTCCCTAGACCCGGAAGCCCCAAACCCGAAATCCTATAAAACCCCTAACCTTAACGCCTTAAATCCAAAGTCCTGACTCAAGATCTGGTACACGAAGCTTCACAATCAGACTGACGCCCGGATCCTTCACACCATGACTATCTTGGGGAACTTCTTCACCCTCCACACACTGAACCGCACGCGCATCTCTGGGCCAAAAGCGGCGGCCGCAAGAAGCTTCGGGAGTGTCTCGTCGTGCCCCAACTTCGGGTTGAAACTCGCTTCAAGGGTTGCATTGAGGGTTCCTTTAAGGGCTCCTTTAAGGGATCCTTTAAGCGTATTCCTTCAAAGCCCTACGGTTTCTCTACGGATTCCTTTCAGGCCTCCCACAAATGTTTGGGGGTTCTGTGGGGTGTAAGGACGACATGAAGGCCAAAAGGGTTCAAGGTTCACACTGTCATAAAAATCTGGGGATTCATAGTATAAGGGCATAGGGCCCGTACCTGTAAGGGTCCGTCTTGGTCGTTAAGGACTATATGAGCCTGAATAAGTACCAATATTCGTTCTTAAAGGGTCCAGGGCTTTCGGATATAGAAGCCGGGCTGATTACTTACCTATATGATTACTTAAGGGTTCCTTACGTTTCTACTATATCATGCACCAACACCCCATTTTAACCATATATATATATATATTACCGGCACAAGAGCAGGCCCTTCTGCGGCCCTAGCCCATGCGGACAGGAGCCAGGTACCCCTAAGTATACCCCAGTCTACTACCGGAGAATGAGTCATGGTTTTGTCCAGCGCTTGGAACAAGGCTCTTTGTTTCTTAGTAAAACCGATGGGCAGCTATTGGACGCCAGATGGCTCTCTCCATCAGCTTGCCCAAGGCAGACTGCGTACCTGTGAATCTTGAAATTCAGCGATGCTGCCGGGAAGCTCAAACCAGTGTAGATTTTCCCATCTTTCGTAAAGAGATATGGGCAGAAGATATGCAAGGTACTGTCAGCAGCTGAGCCATAGCCCCCTTGGAGCCATAAACATCGCTCATGAAGACCAAACCAATTGCTGAAAACGGCCTTGAGATTAGCTTGAACAGCACCTTGAAAGGGGGCTACAGCAAAACTCGCGGCCCAGAGCCAAACTCAACTGTCCTGAGTCCGGAGAGGAAGCATAAGCTCTACTTCATCGCCTTCATAGCTTTCATCACCTTGGCCAAGGGTCTTTAGAGGTCTTCTTTTTATTGTTATTTTGAAGGAGGGGTGTAGAGCTTGATTTTATGGCGTAGGGCTTAGTGGTTTAGGGTAATTAGAGCATAGGATAGGGAGTTTAGTGTGGAAATTGTTCAGTCTAGGCATTGATTAGACACTTGCTGGTCACATGCAGGGGTTGCGGTAACTTCCCCCTGAAAGCCCTTTTCAATGACGCCATTCCAACTGATACTGCTCATGTTCTTCTTTGGTACAAGGGATGCTTGTTGGCAGAGGGATGGGCAAAGAAGAGGGGCAGCCTCGTTTCTCATGGAAGCGGGCCGGCGGGGGCGCGGGGGTGAGGGCCACTGCAGAAGTGGGAATATGCAATCAAGGCGATCCCAAGGCGAACGGTTTAGGGTTTAGGGTTAAGAAGAATCTAAGAATAGTTGGTCGTGTGCGGCTGATGTTACTTTTACATGGTGCTGCACAACTGAGGCAGTTTGTTTGGGATGTGGAATCTTCACCACCCACCCCCGAGCCCTCAACACCAAAGCATAATCCGAGTAACCCCAAACTACAATCCCAATCGAGAGCAGAGCTCTGCGTACGCGGCCCACTGGGTCTTTCAAAACCCCTAACCTTTTTAGACATGGGGCTTTGGATGGGCGCAGGGCTTAGATAGTCAAGGAAGTTGGAAGGTATCTCTCAACCCTAAACCCTAAGTCCTTACACCCTAATCCCTAAACCCTAGGAGAAACCTCATGTCAGGACTCTGCAACCCGAGCAAAGAGCAACCAATTTTCCTCAGTCAAGTGTTTGCCCACCTGGAGCGAAAACCCTAATATTTTGAGTAGGGTCCCTCGAAAATCTATATGCATATATAACTATATTATACACATACATATTCATATTCGTCTTGATAATCTTGGCCTAAAGTTGCGTACGGACATACCACGAACACAGTCAGGCCGTGGATGACTCTGAGTACCGCTCTTGTTAACCCTACCTTAACCCACCAAAACCTACTTTTTTGTAGGTTCTTACTATAAACCCCAATATGGAATTCATAGGGACCCTACAAAAAGTAGGTTCTGGTGGGTTAAGGTAAACCATCAACCCTCAACGCCCGCCTGGACTCCGCAACCAGCAAGGCCCCCCAAGGCTACTTTGCAAGTCTATCCCAAAGGGTCCTAGGTACTGTTATGGGGGATACTTTCCCAAATCATAATAGTAATTCCTAGTATAGAAACCCTACATTCTACTATATAGGTACTTTGGACCCTTTGGGTATGTGAACATGAAGGAGGTACCCAACCAACTATCATGCGTACTTTGATAGCCACAGTGTTTTTATGCAGGTAGAGGAGACAGTCTAGGTTTTCAGAATGAGACATAGAGTATGCGGACTGAGCGGCTGCAGCCTTCATCGTCTTCATGGCCTCATGGGGAGAGAACGTCATGCATATTCAGTTCTGCAGGTTATGTTGCCGTTAGTTTCGGGGCTCAAGCCGAGACCTAGACTAGATCCAACCAACATCTTCCGCCCTCAATAAGCGACGGAAGAAACTACGCAACATCTAGGCCCCATGACCTGACCTCTACACCTAAGCCTCTTCCCGCAAGTTCCCCAACATCTTGGAAAGGGGAAATCATCAACCCAATATAGGGGCCTTAATAATTAGAGTAGAGTTTGCGGGCCCATTGTAGTATAAACACAATAATCGGGAATCCCCAAAACAGTATAGGTAAGTATTTAGGGCCCTGTATTACAAGTATTACAGTAAGCCCCATAAAGTTGGAAACCGGATTAAGGTCAAATAGTGCTGGCATTCCCTCTACATTACTCTTAAGGATTGAGGCTATTGGGTTTCCAACTTTTGGGCTTCTACCCTAAACCCTAAACCCTAAAGCCTTGCAACCCTAAACCCTTGCAACCCTAAACCCTTAACCCTAAACCCTTGCAACCCTAAACCCTTAACCCTAAACCCTAAACCCTTGCAACCCTTAACCCTTAACCCTAAGCCCTAAACCCTGAACTAAGCCCTAAACCCTAAACCCTGTTCTACTGTAGGTGATAGTCCCCAAGGCTCCTAAGTAACTACTCTTGATGGACAAAATCCTGCATTACCCATTAAAAGGAACCCTCCCCCCACACAGAAAAGGCATAAATTCGAATTTAATTCCACATTGAATTTGAAATTCTACCATAATCCCCATTAAAAGGAATATACCATAATTCCCATAGTTTAGGGTCCTTAGGGTCATGCAGGATTTTGTCCATCAACAGTATGTCGGGAACATTTGCACAAGAATACTGGCGATTGCTTGTAATAGAGAGGCTTTGTGGTTGGAGTTTTAAAAAAGGGGCCCTGAACACATCAATGAATATGGTGGGATAATAGGTGGGATTGCGGCGTGACCGGGGGCTATTGTCAGAAAAGCCCATAATATGCAAGTAGGGCCCTCAACCCTAAGCCCCTACACCCTAAACGGCCCTAAACGGCCCTAAACCCTAAACCCTGAACACCGAAACCCCGAAACCCCAAAACCCATGCAGTAAACCCCTAAACCCTATGAACCCTAAGCCTGCCTTGGTTCGTGCACCTTGCTTTGCGCCCATCTTGGAAATGAACGTCCGCACGGCCGTGTCCGCAGACCTAAGCACCAGGGCTCGGCTAAGCTTCTTCAAACCCAAAGCTCATCCCATACCTGAGCCCTGAACTCCCCAGGTTTAGGGTTTAGGGTTTATAGGGTTATAGGGTTTAGGGTTTAGGGTTTAGGGCTTAGGGTTTAGGGTTTGACCTGAACTTCCCCTCCACAGCCTGTCCACAGCCCCTGCATTACGACAGCCCAGATGCTTCGTGAACTTGTAGGTCTTGCGGACATAGGCCATGGTTGCCTTTCCATTTGGCGTTCAGGCCATTCCGCATGATTCATACGCGTGAACGTGGCAGTCCACAAGAACGAGCCCTAAACCCTAAACCCTAAATGATAGTAAGGTCGGATTGCAAACTTTGAGTTGCGAAGAGGGTCCTACGCAAGATCAGGCTAAAGTCCTGCAAATTCCTCAGTTGAGGCTACCCAAACGGCCCCAAAGTAGTTCCTTGTTGGGATTACCTTATGGAATTCTAAATATGAACCCCAAAAAGGAACTACTTTGGGGCCTATGGCTCAAGGAGCCCTTACCCAGAACCGGGAGGATCTAGAATTTGAAAGTAGATCCCCTAATTTAGGGCCCTATACTACTAAGGGTACTTTTAGAGGAACCCCCATTAGGGGATCTACTTTTTGGATCCTCCCGGGGGCATGGGTAAAGGAGCCCTTCCGCAATGAATCTCCGATGCCTCAGGCCTAGTTAAACCCAACCCAACCCGACCCTAAAACTCAACCCTGAACATTAATCCTAAGAGTCCACCATATGGGCAGTTGTCAAAATTATGGTCCCTTTTTGGGTCCTTATTATAATACGGCACCTAATATTTAGGGTACCCAAAAAGGGACCCTTATTTTGACAACCACCCATATAGTAACATAGTACATACTCTGGCCCTACAGCACCTATATAGGGACTACTTTAAGAAACTATACAGGGCGCATAAAAAAATAAAAAAAATACCTGATTACATGAGCCCTTCGGCTATTGAACCCAACTCCTGCTGACCCAATAGCCCTAACCCCACAGACCCAAACCCCATAATCTCGGTGTATACCTGAAATCACAGTAAGGATGCCCCTATAGTTTAGGGTCTATACGTGTATTCCTGAATGAAGCGCTTTCTTTGGAGTCTCTATGACCAGAAGAACCTTATGCCCCTGAGCTTAGAGCCCGAGCCTTCTCAATGGCAGAGTAGGTGGAGCGGCCGTCAGTTGTAGGCCTACAAGCTCTGCAGATCATCCTCACAGAAGCGTCTACCCACTGGGGGACACCCTTTGGTTTAGGGTTCAGGGGTTTCGGGGTTTAGGGCTTCGTCGGGCTATTTAGGACTCAGGAGACTAGTCAAACTGCGGAGTACTACCAGTCACAGTCTCTGGTTTGATTACACAAGCATTGCTAGGCTGCTGGCGATGCTTGTGATGATAGTCGCACGGACAGAACGAAAAAGACAACCCCGCCATTCTCCTAGCCCCAACACTGGGAGGATCCGATAAGTAGATCAGCTGCTATATAGGGTACTCCATACTCGTACAGGGCCCAAGTTGGACATTTACCCGCAAACTTAGAAAGCTCCCTGAAACCCAGATGCATGAATGCGACATCAATCACAACAGGACCGGAAGGAGCATTTCCAGAATCAATCCTTCATTGAGGCTTTCTAGAATCTAGACCCTATAAACCTTAAACCACTACCCTAAAGCCTCAACCCCAAGCCATTCCAAACCCCAAAACCCAAACCCTCCCACAAAAGCAAAACAGAACCACAGGACCCAAAGCTCTCAATGCTTCCAAAGCCTCAAAGCCTACAAACCTACACCTTGAGCCTCAGAAACCCAAAGAACGAAAGCCGAAACTGCACTTGAAGGGGCAGGGGACTTAGTAAGTAGGTTATAAGTAGACTTATAGGTGCCCTAAATGGAGTTATCCTAAATTATGAACCCTACTTATAACCAACTTACGAGGTCCCCCGCCCCTTCAAGTAGGCCTTCAGCCTTACGCACCTCTTGCTTTCAAACAGCAAGACACGGCAAAACAGGACCGAAACCCAAAGGCCTCAACCCTCAGCCCTGAACCCCTGTGCCCCAAACCCTATAAGCCCAATAAGCCCTGAGTCCTAGGCCCCGTAAGCCCTAGAAGCCCTAAACCCCCACACCCCATATGCCCCAAGCCCTATAAGCCCTATAAGCCCTAAACCCCCGAACCCTAAACCCCTTAGCCGCAAGCCCTATAACCCCTCAACCCTAAACCCTAAACCACTAAACCCCTAAGCCCCAAGGCCTATAAGCCCTAAACCCTAAACCCCAAAACCTGACCAACAAACCCGAACCTAAACCCCAAATAAAACCCCAATGCCCTATACGCCCTAACAGCCCTAAACCCTTGGTCCTGGCATCCTTCTGCGAGATGCGACCATCGCCTGCACCCTTCACCGCAATGTCCGCAGCCTTCAAGATTGTACGGTCCTCAGGTCGTAAACGGTTTAGGGTTGCCCCGAAACCCTAAGCCAATCATCGGTTCAGACCAGGCTCATACTTTTTGGATAGGATCTCATTCATAAGGTAACCCCAAAAGGAACTACCATGGAGCCTATGGGTAATCGTCGATTCAGACCAGGCTCATATTTTTTGCCCTTGATGGTCTTCACACGGCCGTAGTCGATCTTGCGGTACTGGCCCTTGTGGTGCCAAGGCTCTTGGGCTCTCCTTTAGGGCTCCTTGAAGGGCTCCTTCCAGGCTTCGTTTTAAGGGATCCTGTAAGGGTTCATGGCGTTAAAGGGTGTGTAACTTAGTTGCTGAGTTCGTAAGCCTAAGAGAGTGTGCACTTTCAGATTTATAGAGGGTAACACAATTTCCAAAGAAGTAAAGTGTACTCAGTCAGCTACTAGAATAAAAGGAGTGGGGGTACTTGGAGGTTCATGGGTAGTTATAAGTAGGGTTATAAGTCGGGCAACTATACTTATAACCCATATTAGGGGACTTATAACCCCACTTATAACTACCCTAAACCCTAAACCCTAAATCCCAGAGCCGTTTGAAGGGACCCTTAAAGGAACCCTTCTAACCCCACGTATAACTACCCATGAACCTCCAAGTATGCGAACTGTCGTGGGCTTGAGGATTTAGGGTTTAAGGGTTTTCAAGTTCAGGCTGGAACTTCTACCTACTAAACCCTACTTTTTTGTCGGTTCTTATTAGAACTCCTAATATGGGATTTATAGGGACCTACAAAAAAGTAGGTTCCGGTACTGTAGGTTTGACCCTGCCTTTCTAGGGCTCCTTATTATGATTTCCTTACATAAGTCCTCAAAAAGGTCCCTTATTATGATTTCCTTATATAAGTCAAGTTGAAAAGGTAGGTTATTCAGGGTTAAGGTAGGGTGTAAGGCTTAGGCACAAAATCCTAAACTCCTTTAGGGCTTCGGATTTAAAGTTTAAGGAAGTACAGGGCTTGGGGTCTGGGGCTTGAGCTTGAGAGTTCCACGCAACCTCGCTTTCAGACAGTCTGGCGAGAAATCCTCTGTATTGGCCCCTTGTCTACCCCATAAAATAAGATAGTCTTAATCGGAAGGAAACTTCAGACGTAATCTGAATTGGCTTAAAAACTTCAATGGCCCAAAGCCTCGAGACTTCCCAGGACCTAAATTCTACACACAACTCAATCTATCCAATATACCCAAGTATACTGCAGTATGCCCCCAATGCGCCCCAGACATGGCCCACCATAGCGCATGCTGCACCCTGAACCCCTAAAATCCCAGAGCCCTAAACCCCTTCTGCAGACCTTCGTGTTGCGGGAAATGAGCTTCTTCATAGGAGCCATTCTGCAGAACACTCTACACGGAGCTCAGCTATGGACTCTCTGGAGCTGAAAGCAAAGCTTTGAGCAGGATTTGTGGAAGATAGGGGCGTCAAGAAAGGGGCTTCCGCCAAGGCCAGAATCCTGAAACTCAAGCTGCAAACCTTAATTCCGCAAAGCGAAAACCAACTGCCTGAACCCCTGAACCCTGAACTCCGAAATAAACCGTTGTAGAGTCAGGTGAAGCTCATCCATGATTTCAAAGACAGCTACCCCTGCGATTTGGTGAACTATGGACTCTAATTGCGTGTCCTGACAGGAGTAGAAGTCTGGATAACTCAAGACTTGGTGCCCAGTTTGGTGTGTCCAGTTAGTCGTACGAGGGGGTGGCACTCAAGTGTTGCTTGACTGAGATACTACATGAGCGGACTCCTGAAACCGAAACCTTTTTACATCACAGTTTAATAAACTCCAAAGAAGGGGCGTCAATCTTTAAAACACCTTCACACTGACCTTACATTCTATACACCCAGTTTTAACTGCTATCGTCCTTTGCCAGGCCCCCATCATGTAGGGACCATGAGAATTAGAACAGGGTTTTGGGGTATATTATAGTAGAGTACGACTGTGATAAGGAGCCCTAATGAATAATGCTTGTAATTCAGGCTTCTATATGATGGAACCCCTAACCCTTGTAGTAATTAACCTTCATCAAAGGAATCCCCACAGGAACCCTTCGGCTTCTATACGGCTCCTTATCTAACCTCGGAAGAATCGGTATGGAAGCCAAGCATGATGTGATTTCCGTTGGTCTGGCTACGGCTGGGGGCTTTGGGGCTCGGATTCAGAGCTTAGGCTTGAGGAAAGCCTAGGGATTCGTAGGTGTCAGTGTTTTATTTGTTTTATGTTTAGCTTGTGTTTATGTTGTTCCCTTAAGCCCAAGCAAAAGCGCAACTGAGAGATCGGGCTTTTTCCATGTGCATAGCGGCAACTGTTTCCTCACGGGGTTACATCAGATGCTCCGGCAAACAGCTACGGCTAGCCTGAACAGCCGTTCTTGCAAGTCGTCACAACTACTACTACTGCTACTGCTACTGCTACTGCTACTGCTACTGCTACTACTACTACTACTACGACGTACTACTACTACCACTACTGTACTAGGCCCGTGACATGTCTGGGAGTTCTACACCTTCACTTCCTTAAATAAGGAATCTACCTTAAATCAAGTTCGGGATCCTACTATAATCTAAGGTAAGTTCCTTATTTAAGGGCTATATTGGAGTCTCTGGGTACCCTAAACCCTAAACCCTATAGATCCCTTAACGGATCCCCTTAAAGGAACCTAGGATATTAGAATCCCCTAAACCCTAAACTCTATAGATCCCTTTAAGGAGCCCTAGGGATCCCTTTAAGGAACCCCAGGGATCCCTTTGAGGAACCCCAGGCTATGTTCCTTAATTAAAGGCTTTCGTTTCCCTGCGGCGCCGATCTGCGCAGCGGCGGCAAGGCCTTCCTGCTTGTGGCGGCCAGGGGCTCTGGGGTTTTCCTTTAAAGGGAATTATAGGGGTTCCTTTTAAAGGGCTATGAAGGTTTCCCTTTTAAAGGGATCTATAAGGGTTCCTTTAAAGGGAATTATAGGGGTTCCTTTAGGGATTCTTTAAAGGGCTATAAGGGATCTATAACAGGGTTTTCTTGCCCTTAAAGGGAGCTCTGAATGGCTCCCTTTTAAGGGGATGTATAAGGGTTCCTTTAAAGGGATGTATAAGGGCTTAGGGTTTAAGGTTTAGGCGTTTAGGGTTTAGGGCCTTAGGGGTTTAGGGTTTAGGGCATGAATACTTAGAAAAAGGATTTATATGTTTTATGGCTTTATTGATGGGTTGTAGGAGTTTGTCAGATATGGGCTTGAACAACTAGAGTAATGTTTTGGAGTATACTTCCAGCACGATCCTAGAACGCTGTACAAAGGCTTCGATAACGCTTTAGGGGATAACGTGTGACAACATCAGTCTAGAGAGATACTCCAACATCCTTCACTTAAGGGTCTTGCTTAGTGTTTTGGGACTTCGGCTTTCGGCGGTAGACAAAACCTCTGCAGTACTGTAAGTAGCCTATACTAAGAGGGTCACGATACATTCAGCAGCTATAGGGCCGTCGTTTAATGAAAGATGCCACATGAAGGGAATCTTCCTTGTTTACAAACCGGGATTATTTCTGGAGTGTTCTTTGCGTTGAGCTGCACATTTTTTGTCTCCGTCTCTGAAAGGACTTGTTTGGTTTACTGGAATGCTTTGTGCTTGGCCTTCGTATTCCTGAACACCTACAGATCCCCCTTTCACTGTCGCCATCGTTTGCATCGACATGCAATCATCTCACAACTCTTTACTATACCATGCTATCGTAGGAAGCAAGGCCTCGTCGTCATCATCATCATTACAGCCATCATCAATCTCATCATCACTTACATCATAACGGTCATCATCTTGCTCACGACATCGCCCCGAGCCAAACACTTTGCCTGATAACAAACAGCATGGAGACACCGAGAACTAATTCACAAGAACACACTTCGGGTTTGCCGGCTTGCACTTTCTGCTTTCGACGATTTGGGTTTGTCGAAAGCTCTTAGGTCTCTGCAACCGCTCGGTCACGAGACCAGCGAAACCTTCTGACGATTATCGTGCTAGCGATTCCAATGTGCCTCCTTGTTCTGGGGGGGATGTCCTCTGAAGCTCAACTTTTCGTGACGTTTGCACGGAATGCGCTCGAATGCGCGGGAGGCCTTACAACCTGTGAGAATGCTTGATGCCATAACTTGTCCCATAACTTGAGGGAGCAAGTCCTAACAGCAAAACAGGCCAAACTGATTCTAGTGTGGCCATGGAGTGAGTCCTGTTCAGAGGAAACTATACAAACATGTCGAAGCAGTGACCTGTCCCGGCGATTCTTGTCCAGGGAAGCAGGCATCAAAGTCATCGGGGTATGTCCTGGCCCCCGCTGTGCAAGGAAACAAAAACCCCACCAGCAAACTGAATTAACAGTGTCTACATGTACAAGCCGCAGTTGAGGTCTGCAAAGAATGCAGACACAAATATGCAGAATGACTAAGCACGGCCCGGAGAAAAAACAACAATCAATTGTGGGACTCACTGTTGAACTGTTGCAGGCATCCACCCGCAGTTCCCACAAAGGCCTGGGCCAAGCACAACTCACCTTTGGTTAGTAGGGAATGGAGGAATGGGGTACAATTATAATTACCATTACTACCATTCTTCCATTCCCTACTAACCAAAGGTAGGACAAGTAGTATGTAAGGCTTCCCTAGGGTTTTAAGGAACGACGCCGCTGGATGCCAAGGCATTGGAAGCTAAAGTTTCTACCTTTGAGGAAACTCAGACGTATCGGTTTGCAATGCACTGCTGCTTCCTCCAGCTTGCTGGCTGTGTTGTAGCATACTGTGGAAGGGCTTCCATTGAAGGGTTGAGGTTGCGGTTGTCACATGGGTGTTTGTCAAAAGTATGGTCCCTTTTTGGGTCCCTGGTGATCATACTACGGCACCTACTACGTAGGGTACCCAATAAGGGACCCTAATTTTGACAACTACTCACATGTCTTTGGACGGCACAATGGCAAGCATGCATGGAGCAACCTCGAATTATCCGCACTCGCCTTGGGTGGAGTGGTCAATGGGTTTAGGGACTCTACTATAGGAGCCGTAATAACTACCTATACTATTTTTGGGGCGGTTCCTTCTTATAAATATAGTATAATACACCCCCCCAAAACCCTATTCTAATTATCAAGGTGGGAGTTGGGATTTAGGGGACCCTTGGGGATATAGACCCTCTCAATAAGGTCCCTTTTAAGAGAGCCACAAGTAGGGTTCAGAAGGGGTACCCTTTAAGGGGTCTCCAAAATAATACCTACAAGGCCCCTGAAGCTTGCACAGCCTAGCAGTCATGTCGACAGCACCTACGCTGCCACGACCTGCATTGGCGCCTGGGCAGCGCCTCCAACCACTGGGCTCTTGTTAAAGGATTTATGTTAACTTACCATAGTATAAGGAAACCATGTTATTTGCAATAGATCCCTTTTATGGCAACTTAAATAGACATCCTACACAAATGCAACACCCTAACAACCCCCAACCCGATTTCGGATCAGGTCTAATGTAAGAGCTTGAACATGTTTTTCAACTCTTTTCCTGAGAGTCCCTCAATATACTATAACTATAACATATTCAAAGCCGTAGATCTTTGACTACTCCTGAATGGAAGCCCATCTGATTGCTGAGGCCCCCATATGGGAGATTCCGAAAATAGGGGACCCTAACATGGTACTCTAAATAGTGGATCCTCATGCATTATAACGACCAGGAAATACAGGTGAGGGCTTAAGAAATGGGGGCTTCAGCCTCCTGAAATCACACCAGGCTGAGACCAAGAGGAGATCTGCTGCTAGGAGGAGGGTTGTAACTTGACGGAACGGCAACGGCAAGCCGTGAGTGAGTGGAAAAAAACCCGGCGTTTGCCAAAAATGCCGAATTGGGCAGTTTTGGGCGTTTTTGGACTGTTTTGGGCGGTTTTGGAAAATGTCACCCTCACTACCGCGTCCACATTGCCAGAAGCTTGCCCCGGCAGATGCGATATTCCAGCACCGAACTCCGAGCGCGAAGGATTCCGAACCCAAAATAGCGTTTTCCAAAAGGTCCCATTTGGGCCCAAATGGGCCCGAATGGTCCCAATGGCTTACGCCCCCATTTCTTACGTCCCCATCAGAGTGCCCTGGATACCCCTCATTTTCGGAAACCCTAAACCCTTATAGAGCAATTCAAAGGAACCCTTCTAGTACCTTTATAGTAACCCCTTTATCGGAAACCTAAGCTACCCCACCTTGCAGCGAGGGAGCCTCCAAGGCCCTTAGCAGCCCTGCCCGCCGAGAAAACGATGGCAAGTCAGGGAAGGACTCAGAACGAGAAGATCACCAATCAGCCTTGGATAGGCCGTTTATAGGGCTCTATAAGGGAGTTTCCGAAAATTAGGGTAGCCTTATTTTAGGGTCCTTATAATAAGGATCCTACTATTTAGGGTACTTTATTAGGGTCCCCTATTTTTTGGAAATTCCCATAAGAATACGGAACCCCAAAAGGTAGGCGATCTGGGGTTAAGGTGGGGTTTAGGAACCCGAAGGTCCCCCATCAGCCTGGGATCGGGTTTAGGGCTCTATAAGGAAATCATCATAAGGACTCAGAGCGGGAAGATCAGCCTGGGATAGGGCTTTTGCGGATGTGTATGGGGTTTGGGGTTTTTTTTGGGGGTTCATATGGGAGTTTCCGAAAATAGGGGACCCTGATCTAGTACCCTAAATAGTAGGATCCTCATTATAAGAACCCCAAATAAGGCTACCCCAAATTCTCGGAAACTCTAAAACCTAAGCCCTTTGTAGAACCCTCATAGTCCCTTTAAAGGATCCCTTTAAAGGTACCCCAAAGTTTCGGAAACATCCATCTAGGAACCAGATGATCACCAATCAGCCTCAGATAGAAGTCTTGGGTTCAGGGTTTTAAATCTAAGGCATTTACAGGTGGGTACTTATTAGGTGGGTAGTTTCCCATAAGCCTCCCATACCACTCCTAAAGGGGGTCTTATGGGAGTACTATGTGAGAAGAACTACCCACCTGTAAGGGGCTTCTATTTTAGGGTCTACCTTAACCCTGAAGACCCTACCTTTTTAGGGCTCCTTATTATGATTTCCTTATATAAGTTTTTAAAAAGCTAGGTTCTTCATGGTTAAGGTAGGGCTTTTTGGTTCATGGTAGGAACCAGAAGATCCACAATCAGCCTGGGATAGAGTTCTATGATATAGTGGCCTTAACAGCCGGCTAAGTCCAATTAACCCTGGAACCCGCGACCGCGACCGCTGGGCCACGAGTCTTTAAAGTTGCAAAGGTCNCCAATTAACCCTGGAACCCGCGACCGCGACCGCTGGGCCACGAGTCTTTAAAGTTGCAAAGGTCCATGACTCAATGACAATAAGTGGCCTCAAGGTGAGGGATAGCGAAGTCTGAGCGACAACAGTGGCTGATGATCTCTCAGGAGTCACAGGAATGCCCTAGACCCTCAACCCTTGAAACCTGCCCAAGCCCGAAAGCCCGACTAAACCATGGAATTCCCTTAACCCGAAAACCAGACCCTCAATCTTAGCCCTGAGCCTTAACACCTGAACCTAAACCCTAAACCCTCAAGCTCATCCCTGAAGCCTAAACCTAAGCTCTAATTACGCCCTATCCTATAGTTATAATTGGCAGCCCTGGGGAATATTAGATATTCCTAATGCAGGCGTCTGTATTGCCACTGCTAGAATGACACAAGGGAGCCATATTCGGGGAGCTGCATGGAAGTCTTTGGGAAGGTTTAAGGATAGGGTTGATATACTCCGTACGGCACATACGGACACAGGGATCCCTGTTTCAAAGTCCTTCTATTCAGGAGCCTGCACATTAGCATCACTAGTAAAACAAAGGCCTGGCCGCGTGTAGAGCAGGGCGAGTCCAAGCATCGCCGTGGCCAAAAATGCGAACAACGGTCTACGAGACCATGTTTCTTTGCGTTCTTGCGCTTGTGCCTTCCTGNGGGCGAGTCCAAGCATCGCCGTGGCCAAAAATGCGAACAACGGTCTACGAGACCATGTTTCTTTGCGTTCTTGCGCTTGTGCCTTCCTGAGATGTGCGGGTTTGTTTATTGGAAACCTCAAACGTCAGAACATGGTTTGCGGGGGTATATTGGACTACACTCTAATCTCAATAAGGAGCCCTAACACGCTAGACAAGCAAGTGCTGTTTACAGCTCTTTGCGAAACCCTTTCCCGCTAAATTAACCCTGAAGAACCTACCCTTTTTGAGGACTTATATAAGGAAATCATAATGAGGAACCCTAAAAATTGTAGGTTCTTCAGGGTTAAGGTAAACCCTGAAGCCCTAAACCCCCTGGACCCTAAACCCTGCTCCGGGAACCGACCCTTCAATACGCACAAATATCAGCACACAAAATAGTTGTTCGTCTGAAGAGTCGATGCTCAGGTTTGGGATCTGTGACCCTTGAGGTTTAGGGTTCAGGGTTTTTGATTCAGCTTAGGGTTTAGCGTTCTGGGTTCAGGGCTTAGGGATCAGGGTTTAGGGCATCCTAATTCCCGTAGCCGGGGACAGCAACACACTTGGATCGCACACCTTTAAGTTACGCACCTATATACTACATTATACTACATACTTAGGCCTGAAAGTACCTATGTAGGGACTGCTTTAGGGCCTATGTGTGGAGCCTGAGGGAGACTTACGAAGTATGCTCAACTTGTGGGTGCCCAGCTTCTGCCTCGGCAGAAGCGGCAGCGTCAAGAAACAGAGCAATGACATGGTGTAGGATAGCAGAAAAGACGAGGCCACCGTCCAGCGAAACTCCGGCGTATCCTCGACATAGTTCCTGAGCTGGAGCTTTAAGTGAAGAATCCCTCAACCCTAAACGGATGTAAACCCTAAACCCAATCCGTACAAACTAGGATCCCTACAGTATCATAGAGGCCCCCCCCAGAGAAGGACCCTTGAAGTGTTGTCAAACCCGAATAGCACTACTCTTCTCATCCAGTCGATGCTTGGGTGTTTGGATCTAGGGTTTAGGGTTCACAGATTTCGTGGGTTGATCTAGTATCTGCAGCGAACAGGGTTTCCACTTTTCCTGGACTCGTGTACATCCTCTGCCCGAAGTANATGCTTGGGTGTTTGGATCTAGGGTTTAGGGTTCACAGATTTCGTGGGTTGATCTAGTATCTGCAGCGAACAGGGTTTCCACTTTTCCTGGACTCGTGTACATCCTCTGCCCGAAGTAAACGAAACCAACTAATGGAGGGGCCTTAATATGATTAGAGAAGGGTGTTGGGGTATATGTATAATAAGGAACCCCCCCCAAAAAAAACAAAAGAATAGTAGAGGTAATTAGTAAGGCCCCTATATTCTAGGATTCTCATGACACACGCCTGTCTCTCCGTGAACCTTGAACTGGAACTCCTACTCATGAAGGATTCATGGCGGGGCTCCAAGACANGGATTCTCATGACACACGCCTGTCTCTCCGTGAACCTTGAACTGGAACTCCTACTCATGAAGGATTCATGGCGGGGCTCCAAGACAGACATGGTTTAGGGCTTAGGGTTTGGGTTCTTGTTAAGAGGTTGAATTCAAGTTACCATAAACAAGAAACCATAGTGTTTACTATAGATCCCTATTTGGGTAACTTAGATTCAATCCCCTAACCCTAAACCCTAACAAGAACCTACGAATCTAGCGGCCTTTTGGGGTTTGGGATTGCGACTGAAGGCCATATAGGTGCCTTAATAATGCTCCTTTAGGGTTCCTTTAAGGCTTTAAGGGTTCCTTTATAGGGTTCCTTTAAGGGTTTAAGGGGGTTTAGGGATTAAGGGTCCATGTACCTATATAGTATATACATGGGCCTTAAAGTAGTCCCTATATAGGGTACTTTAGGGCCAAAGTATCTAGTATATGCCCAGAGGGTCCATCTACACTACCACTATGGAGTTAGGCCCCCAAAACCATAATAGGGATGGTCTTTTGGGACCGAATTCCATAATAGGAGTATATATGGAACCTCTGGGATAGGGGGTTCATTTAAAGGTATCTTTTAAGGGTCTATAATCGTGGGAATAGGGTTTTGGGCTCCTTTACAGCATATGTATGTATAAGGAACTCTAAGGAATAAATTTGTAGCTATTTCGGCTTCTAAATTACCTTGAGTAGTACACTTACCTGAATGTTTAGCATCTGGAGTTTGACGTCCGAAACCCAAGGTCAAACGACACAACTCCGGTGAAGCTGCCATGCTGGAGACGACAGCTTAATTGCCAGACCCGGTTTCTGATTGGAAAAACTAGTGCGTGGCTCGGGTCCTTGAACGAGAGAAAACAGGAAAGAACAAAGGATGCATATGTACTGTAGGACCCTTAAAGATTGGAATAGTGTTTTGGGATAATTCATAGGACACTTGTAATCAAGAACCCCCACGTGGGATATGGGCAATCATTCAGGCTTCCAGACTGCCTCAAGAGAAGAACCCGAAGCCACGACATACTCAGCATCCAAGGATCCTCCTGATTGAGAGATCTGGGGTGAACATGGAAAAGACCTTCCATTCAGGGAAAACGCCATCAACAAAATCTTCTGGCACCCCTATAAGCACCTTGGACTCGCCGTATTTAGGGGTGGGTCCACCCATGTTGCGGTCCCTTATTTTCTGAAACTCTTCCATAAGGCACCTGATTCGAAAGAAGGACGGACAGCTGTTGCCCCACCGCTGGAATCGTGTTCCTGAGCTGCTCCCTCTCATAACTTTGCTCTTCTTGGTAATCTAGACAGCCATGCTAATATGTCCTTGACGCCTGAACCTTTATGGAGTGCTGCCAGAACCCTCATAGAATAGAGTCCGTTCAAGCCCAAAGGCAGCCTCAGCCAACATCTTCACCCTAAGCCCTTTATCCTAAAACCCTTAACTCTAAATCCTAAACTCCTAAACCACCAAAACCATGAAAAAGAGCCCTCACCGTAAATCTTAACCTCTTAAACCCTAAAGCACATTTTCATATAGTATAGAGCCCATAATACGACAGCCCTCAAAGGAACCCAACATAGGGGCCTAAATAATTACCAATACTATTTTGCGGGCTCCTTTTTTCGAATTTTAAGTATAGTTTTATGGGCCCCAAAACCTTTTTCTGATTATAGAACCCTTATTATAGACCGCTTGACCCCTTAAAGTAACCCTGAAAGCACCTTTTTAAAGGAGCCCTGTTCTAATTATTAAGGCCCCTATACTGAGCTCCAAGGCTCATGAGACCGGCCACCAATGCGCAGTTACCTGGGCTCTTGCTCGGGAACTCACCCAAGAAGGGTTTAGGGTTTAGGGGAAGGGGTTTGACAGAGGGCTTGATTAGGCAAAAAAGGTATGGGGTTTAGGATTTAGGGAGTTATTCGGCACAGGGTTCAAGTTCAAGGTCAGGACTCGAAGCTGGAGGGGCTCACAAAGTGTTACAATGACCTTTGACTTGACATGATCTGGTTCAGGGTTTGGGGCTTAAATATATTAAATGTTTACAGCAGATGCCTATTCTCGTAGCTTGAACTGGTTTGCTTGACAAGATCCCAGGCACTGTCGTCTGCAAGCTCGTTGATCAGGAAAGTGGTGACGAGTGCTGACATGGCTTGAGGCACGTTCTGTGTGAGAGGCTCGCCAAGATAAAAGTACTGGTTCCGGAATACATCGAAGATCGTGCAGAACTGCGGGATGGAGTCGAAAACTGAGGTCAAGACGCCAGTTGCGCATATAATCTTCCGCCAGCTGACTCCCAGAAACCACTTCTGAGTGAGCCAACATCCGACAAAACTGAGAACAGCTGCCAACATGCCAGAAACCTGCCGCTGCATGTTTTCGGTCTTCGCCCACTCCAATGCCACCCACGTTCTCGCAGTCGTGCTGAGATTGAAGATACTCGTGTTTGCGAAGAAGAAAAGGGCAACGGCACAGAAGGCCTTGGAAGCGAAAACGAAAGCACACGTGATTCCGCTTGGGTCTCTAGCCTCACCTTACAAGTGTCCATGTACACATACAGTACGTATGTACATTGACCTTAGAGGTACCCCTAAAGGGACTGCTGTGAAGCCAAAGTATATACTACCAGGACCCACCCAAAATACCCTTTGTGGAGTTAAAGGTTTTCTTCTTATTGGCAAGTATATTTGTGTTTCGAGAACAAGGGTAGCGGACGTATCCGGGAAAATCTTTGGGTCGACTGCGGTGGTGGAACTTTGCTTCCCATGAACTGATTTGAAGGCCCAGAGGTTAAGCTCCTCTGNTGTTTCGAGAACAAGGGTAGCGGACGTATCCGGGAAAATCTTTGGGTCGACTGCGGTGGTGGAACTTTGCTTCCCATGAACTGATTTGAAGGCCCAGAGGTTAAGCTCCTCTGTTCTTCATTGTCCAAGTACCTAATAATCATATACTCTCCCAAATAGTAACCTACATAACTACTATTCAAGTACCTAATAGTGTAATAATCATATTTTCCCAAATAGTAACATACATACCTACGATCCGAAACCTAAGTACCTTCTTATTGTACATAACTACTCTCCGAAGCCTAAGTACCTGATTATTGTACATAGCTACTCTCCGAAGCCTAAGTACCTTATTATAACTACTCTCCGAAACCTAAGTACCAAATAGTAACCTACATACCTACTATCCGAAGCCTACGTACCTTATCATTGTACATAACTACTCTCAAAAGCCTAAGTACCAATTAGTAACGTACATACCTACTATCCGAAGCCTAAGTACCTTATTATTGTACATAACTACTATCCGAGACCTACGTACCTCATTATTGTACATAACTACTATCCGAGACCTACGTACCTTGTTATTGTACATAACTACTCTCCGAAACCTAAGTACCTTATTATTGTACATATCTGCTATCCGAGACCTAAGTACCCTGTTATTGCACAGAACTACTCTCCGAAGCCTACGTACCAAATAGTAACCTACATACCTACTATCTGAAGCCTAAGTACCTTATCATTGTACATAACTACTCTCCGAGACCTAAGTACCCTGTTATTGCACATAACTACTCTCCGAAGCCTACGTACCAAATAGTAACCCACATACCTACTATCCGAAGGTATCCGAGACCCAAGTACCTTATTTTTGTACATAACTACTCTCCGAAGCCTAAGTACCAAATAGTAACCTACATACCTACTATCCGAAGCCTCAGTACCTTATTATTGTACATAAACTACTATCCGAAACCTAAGTACCAAATAGTAACCTACATAACTACTATCCGAAATCTACGTACCTGATTCTTGGGTCCTTTGGACCCTTAGGGATTGGGCCTGAGGAACATATGACACTCGACACCTTGTACCGTGCCAGCAATCTTTCGGCATCTGGATTTAATATACTGTAGGTCTTTAAATTCTTTAAAGGGCTATAAGGGATCTATAATAGCGCTTAGGGTTTCCGGCTTTTGGGGTTTAGGGAGACTTCTGAACCCCTCCTAAAAGTTAAACTTTTCGCCTCCTTATTATAGTTCATATAGAAACCCAAAAGTCAAAGTCCTAAGATCCAACCAGAAGAACGCCAAGTGGATTTAAGGGTTTCGACTATTGCGGGTTACAAAGGCAGCTGTAAGCCTACAAAATGACACCCAAAGAAGAGCGCTGATGAGGCCCTCTTTTTTGTTGGTGGCCTCAACACCCTTAGAAGAGCACCGACCAGACCCTCTCCCTAAACCCTAAACCCCTCAACCCCCCGAAACCCTTAAAAACCGTTCATGGAACCCTTAAACCTCCTAAACCCCTAAGCTTTGTTGATGGCCTTGCTTTCCAATAGATGCCATGAAGACCGGCAGTACCCACGAATCGAAGATCTTCCCCCCGGTCGCTCTTGAACGTTGAGGATACAGGAAACCTGNTTCCAATAGATGCCATGAAGACCGGCAGTACCCACGAATCGAAGATCTTCCCCCCGGTCGCTCTTGAACGTTGAGGATACAGGAAACCTGCGTTCTGAAACAACAGTGGACCTTAACGCCCCCACCACGACGAAAACCGCAAACTCCTCTAAAAGCATTCCGGGTTTGGGTTGAGGGATTAGGTTTTAGGGCTGGGGGTCTAGGCAACACAGGACTGCAGGTTTGTTATGGGGGTTTCCGAAAATAGGGGACCCCAATATAGTACCCTAAATAGTAGGATCCTTATTATAAGGACCCCCAAATAAGGTACCCCTAATTGTCGGAAACTCCCATATATATGGTTTCACAAGTTTTGGGTATTGCAGGTTATAGGGTTTAGGGTTTAGAGTTTTAGGGTTTAGGGGTTAGTCTATATTTTTGTTTCATAACGGCTCCGCTAGAATTAAAAAATCCACAAAACAAGACAGAAACATAAAGATTGGCATCCTAGCAGCACCTGTCACGAGGCACATCGCAGCAAGAATGGCCACAGCTTGCTGATAGCTAAGCTGAGTTTGCTGACTGAAGCTGCCCGTGAACATACGCCCGTTGAAGCCGAAGGCTATTATCGTCAGAGAGACGAAATATCCGGCCATGTAGACCATCTGAAGCAAAGTTTGTGCACGACCGCGACGCTCCTCCGGCTCTGCCTTCGCATACTCCACCATGAGCCTTAGCTGAAACCACCAAGGCTCCACGAACCCTTGTAACTCATATCCTTAAGCCTTAGAGTATAGTCCCTCGTTAGGCACTTTAAAGCCAAGTATATAGTATATAGGTACATGGAGCCATAGCTAAACGAACAAATCAGCAAGAAGAATGTATCCAGAACAGCAGATCCAAAGCACCACCGGAGAAAAATCAACTCGAAAGCCGGCCCTGAAGACCCTACCTCCCAGGACCCCCATAAGGGCTCTTTAATGGAGTCCTTATGGCCCTTAATAGTGGGTATTTGGGGTATATTAGAGGGTAGTTGGGGGGTCTAGGTTTGTAGGCTTGCTTATGATGATGTCCTTACAGCAAGCTGGGTTTTTCAGCGTCCAAGTAAAGCTGAAAGCCCCTCACACTCACCAGAATTCCCTAAACCCTAAACCAGAATTCCCCACACTTGAACCTTAAACCTCATAGAGATCCCTCCAAAACACCCCAAGGTCCCTAAAGCTTCACTTCTAAAATTAACTTAAGCCAACCTAAACCCTAAGCCCTACCTTGAACTCTGAACCTCAAAACCTTATGTGCCTTATATGAACCCGAAACCCTCAATCCAAAAACCGTATGAACTGTACAAAGCAAT